>VDFB02000010.1:30428556-30507754 GCA_007258455.2 Sequoia sempervirens | reverse complement strand
CAAAGAATCCATCTTTCAAACTCTGTCAATCAAAGATGTAGCATTCATAACTTGAACCAAAAAACTCATCACCATGAAATTGAACCATAACAACCAACTTTCTGTAATAGCCAAGAGACATCAAAGAAGTGCCATAATAAATCATAAAGATCCAAAATGAGATTGATCATCAAAGAGAACCAACTAAAAGGGATTTTGACATCAAGGACAAACTATATGATCACAACTGAGATCCAACAAACTCCCCCTTTGTCCTTGATGGAAAAACACAAATGACTCTCCCCCTTTTTGCCTCAATGACAAAGGATAGAGGAGAAGAATGTGCAATTCCTAAAAACACAACTGAGAAGCCAACCAAGTACCATAAGAACCGGCTGCAAATAGAGCAATAGTACAACAAACATATTGTATAACTTCACATACTTTAAATGCACAGAAATTATCAGAGAAATCAGCAGTAACAACCTATGCAATAACTCCCACTTCAAAATCAGAAACTTAAAAACATCATGCATATAATCTATCTTCAAGGCAGCATACCAAAGCTCTCTCCTTTTGTTTCTACCAAAACATGAATTCAAGCAGCTTTCATTTATATAACTTGCACTCACTTTCACACACAACACTCAATTTCAAAGTTCAAAAATAAGTCCCAGCCATACATGATGAGGTTAATACTACCAGTCACCTTCCTTCATTGAAACACAAATAACAGAGCATATCCCATGAACATACATAGTTCCCATGACTGCTGTAGCAACCTACTTAGATCATTGTACCATACTCAGAAGAACACAACACTCAATTCCATCATACCATCTTGCAAAAGACATTGTAAGTATCTTCATTCAACACACAATCTTAACTCAGCTTCTTCATGCAACATCGAATAATATCATCACAAAAATAATTCATAACATCAAACATGTTTTTCAATCACTATTCTCCAATGATAATTCCATCGACATCCCTTCAAAAACAAAGGATTTCTTAACTTTAATATGTTGAGGAACTTAGCTATATATCTCCACACCACTCAAGGATGTCATAAGGACATACCATTATTTCCAAAGCCCAAGCATCCAAAAAGTTCATTTAAGAACAAAGTGCACTGTCATTCCAAAACCTTCTGAAAACTGTCAACCACTAGACCAAGCAAAAACATTCCTTGATGCAGATATTTATCCATTACCTTTCAAATCAGATGATTACCTTTGTCATAAATAACAAAAGGTTAAGGAATTTAAGCCATTTCTCTTCCTTCTAAATCACCAAAAGCAAATACAAGATTTCATACCTCATTCTAGACTCCATAGGGGTAAAACATATTACCATAATAGACTCCCCATGAGTCTTTGCTTCTTCTCAAGACATGGAAGGAAACTCTTGTGCAAGTAGTGCACAAGGAGTTTTCTCAGAAGCATCTTTATTGCTCTTCTTGTCATCTTGATTTCTCTTTCTTCTCCACACCAATGAAGACTTTTTCACTTGTTTTCTTGAAGTACCTATCTTTCTAATGAATCTGCATTGATGTACTTTATGTCCAATGTTACATCTGAAACAAATGACTTTGTGATTGTTCTGAGAAATAGAGGACTTCCTACAGACTTTTCCGGTATTGTTCCCTACATTATCCTCACTTGTATTTATTCTACAGTCTCTTCTGAAGTGACCAAAATTGTTACAGTTGTAACACACCACATCCTTATTTCTAGGGACAGTAGAATTATTCTTATTTGACCATCTTATGCAATCAATTGCCTTATGACCATAGTCATTACAAACATAACAATATCCTTGGAAAGAATGATTATACCTGAAAGAATGATCATACCAAGGATTTGAAGATTTGAAGAAATTTTTCCTTTCTCTATGAATACCTTTAGATTGTCTTCTAGTGTCAATGTTATCCTTTGATGCAGCAATACTGTAACCAAGATCAACCTTCATTCTTGGTATTTTCTTGGATGTAAACTTCTTTCCATCTGAAGTAGTAAACACTGTTTCATGTTTATATTTGTCTACAGAGCTTTGTCCAACCTCATATCTAACTCCTGTAGGATCTTTAGAATGCTTTTCCCTACCCAACATCTCATTCAATATATTAGTACTATGATCAAATTTCTGAATTTTACCAGATTGAGCATTGATACATTCATGCTCTTTTCTTAAAGCAACTACTTCTTCTTCAAGTTTTAGACAAACAATCTTTTTAATCTCCAAATCAGAAATCACAGCATCTGCAATCCTCTGATATTCTTCAATTTCAATTTTCTGACTTATAATCATATCGTCCTTAAGAGTTAGTTCTTTTAAAAAGGAATCATTATCTGAACATTTCTTTAAAGAATCAATCTCATTTTCTAGTTTATTACACAATTCATCCTTGTCTTTTAACTTGACTTCCAAACTCTCTTTTTGCTGAAGTTGTCTTGTTAAAAATTGGTTTTCTTTTCTAAGCTACTTAATAGTATCTAAGGCACATAGGAGTTCACCTTCCAAATCAACCTCACTTTCTGGTTCATCATATTCCAGTTTAGATTTAACTTCATCCAAAGATTGATCTACATTTACACAAGTTTCTTGATCATCTAAATATTCATTAATGATCTCCCTGGACTTCTTTTCAAAATTATAAAGGTTTACACCTTCTTCACTCTCAGATGATTCACAACTTATTTCAGTATCAAAAGATATCTCCTCTTGTAACTCACTATTCTGATTCATTTCAGTCAACTTGTCCCAAACTTCCTTAGCACTGCTGTAATGAATGACTTTTGTAATGAGTTTATTTGGGAAGTTATTAAGAATAGCATTTATAGCTCTGATATTGAATCCATCTTCAGATTTTGTGCTAGGAGAGGCTGGTGGGACCAACGACGAGCTTACATCTCCTCAAGAGTGGAAGGAGATGTTGTAGATGTGGTACAACCCTTTTCTATTGTTTCCCACACTTCAGATCCTATAGAGAGTAAGTATGTTTCCATCCTATGTTTCCATATAATAAAGTTTGTTTCTTCAAACTGAGGAGTTCTAGATCTAGGATACTCTACCATTTCAGAGCTACTGTTCATGAACTCTTCCTCGTTATTCCTTATACTAGATTCAGGTTGAGCATGATGAATAGCATTTTGCTGAGAACATCTTTTTCCCTTGTTCCTTCTTTTCTTTCCCATATTAACCAAACTACTCCAAGACACCAGGAACAATCCTAGGTGGTTTAGACCTATCAGAGGACCCTACGCTCTGATACCAATTGTTGGAGTTGAAATGACACTGAGAGGGGGGGTGAATCAGTGTCTTAATAGATTTGACCAATTTTCACATATTCAAAAACATAGCTCAAATTTGATCTCAATATTATTCTGATTAATGCATTCATGAGTTGAAAGTAATCATTCATAAACAGAATTGAGAAAAGTAATAAACCTAATAGTGAACTGAAACAACAACACAGAAAAGTAGAGAGCACACAGAAAAACCAAGATACAAAAGATTTTCCGAGTGGAAAACCCTCCAGGGGTAGAAAAACCACTCCTAAACTACCTTACTGGCTTAATCTTCAAAACCACTTTTAACAATGCCTTATAGGCTAAATTTCTGAGCACCAACTCAAGGAGCACCAACCCCTCATTTAGAGATAGCAATCTTAAGGAGCACCAACCCCTTACTCAGATTACAGAATTACAATAAAAATATATTAGAGGATCTCTCTGTTTACAGTTAAGTTCATAACACTCTGCTTCTAATACTCTAGGAGCAATGCCCTAGTATTACATCCAATTCCCTTTCTTGATTACGACTAGAATAACTATCTCTCAGAATTACAGGCCAGCAACATCTTCACAGTTTTCAACACTGGTTTTTATATACATTTCAAGTATGTCTGTTATCAAGAAATCTTCAACAAGTGTTTTTCACAAGATTCTGAAACTCTCTTGCTATTTTTAGAATCTGAAGCTAGATAATGATGATTTGTAGATGATGGTAAAAATCAGAGTAATGCATATCCAGAAAGCTTTATTTTTTGCGTTGAGTTAGGAGATTTCAAATTGTAACTGAAAGATTTTCATCAAAGCCATGTCTGCCTACAACAAAAAATCATAACCTCTAAAATCTCAGAGAATACCTTGCTAGAGATTCGATACCAACCAAAGATGTTTGTATGCAACTATATTTAGAAAAATCCATTAAATAAAAAATGCAACTCAAAAAGAAACTCGACGAATATCCTATTATGTAACTGTTATGATATTTGATGCCAATCCATGATGACAACCACAGAGTTTTGAGTCTTTGTAACTATTCGCTGAGAAAACAATATAGTTCTGCCGAAGGCAATTAAATCGCCAGACAATCCCTTTAGATATCGCTTTCGCCAAGAGCCATCAGAGTTGGGAAGAACACATAACGAATACATCATGTCTCATCAATAGCCTTCCTTAGAGTATTATTCATTCACTGTCGCTGTGACATCCTGTTGTCAGGGAGATGATTTGTAGATTTCGCTATGTTTCACCGAAAGAATTTATCCCTTATAATTTGCTGTAACATAATGGTTCTCTCGCCGATACATCCTTATGTTTTTCGCTGTGACACAACAGAGTCAGGGAGAAGTCATACCGCCAACATTATGTTTCATTGAAGGTCACTTGATACACATTGTCACCATAACATATCATTTTTCTTGCCGACGAGCCTTGTAACTTGTATTTTCCGCTATAGCTTACCGTCATCGAGGAGACCTCTCTTAGAAAGCTTGAATCATACCGAAAGTCTTTATCATTTCCAAGTCACCAAGACAAGAGCACACTTACACCGAGATGTGTCCCTAATCCGCCTTTGTCAAGACAATGTGTAGTCGGGGTGACATCTCATTGAGCATCCTATGTCTTACCGAAAGCTCACATTCTCATTCCTGTCGCCATGACATAACACTTTCGGAGAGACCTCATATAGATATCTTCGTTATACCGAAACACCCTAAATTCACCTCAGATCGCCAAGAGAGAACAAATCTCACATCAATAAAGTCCTTTTGAATTCCATCGGTGAGACATATCAAAGTTGGGGAGACCTCTTATAGAGCACACCATGTCTTTCCGAAAGTCTTCATCCACTTGTGTGTCGCTGAGACAAGACAAACCTTTTGCTGAAAGCCCCCCATTAGACTTAGTCGCCAAGACTTGACAGGTTCGCTGAGACTCTACAATGAAACTCATGAGTCTTACCGAAATGTTTTATCCATTCATCTGATGTCGCTGAGACAATCCAGATCTTATGCTGATGAAGTCTTTTTATGTTTCATCAGCCAGACCAAAGGTCACTCACCGAGACCTCTCGCTGAAAACCCTAGCTCTTACCGAAGAGACTACCTTTATGTTTTCGGTCAGTGTAACAAATCAAATTCGCCAAGACCATTCTTCGATGCACATGAGTCATACCGAAATTCTTTATCCACTCTGATTTGCTAAGACATTACAAACCTCTTGCCGAAAGCCTTCCACAAGCATTAGTCGGTGAGACCAAGTGAAATCACCAAGACCTCAGCCCGATACCGCTCAGTTTGGCCGAAGTTCTCTCAAAGAGTTGTTCGGTGAGACTCCTCCCGAAAAATAGATAAAACCTTTTGAGCACGAGTCGGTAAGACAAGAAGGACTTGCTAAGATGTTATATCAATAGCCACAACTCACGCTAATAGAATTCCACATGCACTTGTCGGGGAGACATTACCTTTTTGCTGGGATGCTAAATCGAATACTCCAAGTCTGGCCGAAGTGAATCCCATATGTGATGTCGGCAAGACAAAACCACTTCGCCAAGACCTATTTCAAAAATGCCAACTCTTGCCGATATGCATCCATTTTAATCTTTGATCGGTGTGACATACCAATATCGCTAAGACCACATACTGACGGAATAACATATGCCAATAGAGAACACTTTTCTGTTGCCAAAACCAAAGACAAGTCTTGCCAAAATAACCTTTCTTGAGCCAGTCGCCAAGACAAAGCTAATGTTACACCGAAAGCAGCCTGTATGTTAAATTCAATCCCCATGACATCTGAAATTTCTTGCCGAATAGGCAACTCAGACATTTCAAAGTGGATCGGGAAGACCCTACCATTTTCACTCCGATATGAGGAAGCTTGAAAGAGAAACAACCAAATCCTATGATATGCAAGGAGAACCATTCTGACAAAGAAACCATCTTTCAAACTCTATCAGTCAAAGATGTAGCATTCATAACTTGAACCAAAAAACTCATCACCATGAAATTGAACCATAACAACTAACTTTTTGTAATAGCCAAGAGACATCAAAGAAGTTCCATAATAAATCATAAAGATGCAAACTGAGACTAATCATCAAAGAGAACCAACTGAAAGGGATTTTGACATCAAGGAAAAACTATATGATCACAACTGAGATCCAACAAAATGAACCAGTGATCTACTCTGAACTTCTGAAATGAAAGAATGGCTTGAATGCTTGTATATTAATTTTTCATTTCCTTGGCATTCTAGACTTCATGAAAAGATAGCATCTCCATTACACCACTGCAGAAAACACCACATGGCCATGACTGTTTAGAATTTGAATAAATCTGACCAAATAGCCAACTAGAAACAAGAAAAGTTGACATTCATTTGAAACCCCAACATGGGTACTTGCTATTTGTTTTTATATGTCTTCAGAAATGAAAACTCATGGTGAGAATAACAAGAATCTGTGTGTTACTTTGTACTTAATTTATCGACCCATATTAATCGGTGCTCCATTTGGACATTTTTGTAGCTTTGCCTTGGTAGCTGTATAAAATCTAAGCCTGATTCATGATTATTTCCTTTTGACAAAACATCTGATTGTATAAACATTCAGAAAAAATACATTCATTTCCTTACTATTGAAAAACATTCAATTAGATATATGAGATTATGGAAACGTGACTTCTCCTCAGGTCATTTATTGTCCTTCACACTGTCTCCATCTAGATTCTTTAACCTTACCATACAACAACACTGACTTTCTGCTTTTGGACTTATGTAGAGATTTGAATTGCAACATTGTAACACCATGGACTACATGCCTTTATTTCCCTTGATGCATAATTAACAACTTCTGAAACACCTTTTGGAAAGAAAAGCTATCATTTCTTTGGTCATTCTAGAACAAGCATTTGCTGATTGCATACCCTAATGCTACACTGCATTTCCAGTCAAGTTGGAACTAATAGCTCATTTATCACTTGAGTGTATGGTTTGTTATTGTACTCTTGAGCAACATGGTACTCTTCATGCATTTTTTATGTTCCACTTATCAAAATGCTTCAAAATCTGCTCTCTTTCATGATGAAGATCAAAACATAACTCTTCATTAAGGCATAATGTATGCCTGTTCACTATCCTTGACTGTGAAAAGAATGAATTGATGAACTGAAACTTGCATGACATATATGATTATGGTCAAAAAGTGACACAAAATATGAATTATTCAGCAATATCTGATGTAAATGTACTTAGCTGAATTCATTTAGTGAACTAAACTCACTGTTCACCTGTAGCCTTCAAAATAGTTAACCTGATCGTTTTGAATGCACGGTCGATTTAGTTGCTCGATGGATAACGATGTTTTACTCTTTTAGTTGTATTTCATTTCTCTTGATGAACATGATGATGTATTTTGAAATCAACCCATTTAATGAATAGGGTAGCATGCCGGGCTCTACCCTTGTGGAAGCCCATTTTTCTCCACATGCTTGGTCTTCAAATAATGTTCAGCTTCGTGATTTTACCTATACCTGCAGAAGGAAGAAAACAATGTTAGCATAAAAATAGAACATGATGATCATGATATTGTTATTTCTCCTCAGCTGATTTCTTCCGCACTTGATTGATTGTTTCAATGCATGACTAATAGTAGGTTGTACTATTGTGGGTGCCTTTCATAGGTTACTTCATAATCAAAGCCACTGACACCCCCTCCTTTTCCTTATAGGTCAATAGAGCTGAAGAAGACAAAGGTGCACCATTCATCATCAACCATCAGCCAAAACAGGTAATGATGATTATGTTGCTTTCTTATGTGATTTCTTTTCCGCATCTTCAGTAGTATAGTGTGCTATTAGTTACCCACTGTGACAGTTACATCCATGGCTTGTGTGGATCTTTGATTTCAATTCTTGCTTTTCGTTTGAAAAGAAAATGCATTTACATGCAATTTTGTACTATAATTCTGATTGTTGAAATCAAATGAAGCCTTGTAAAATATGAGTCCTTTTATGAAATAAATGAAAGCATTTAAAGTGCTATTTTTCTCATTTACTCAATTCTGTATCTCTTTTAATTCTACAACATTTGAATGGCATTCTGAAAACTCCATTTCTAAAATTCTATTTCTCCTTTAAAAAAGCACAACTATTACTCAATGAACAATGATAATAATGCAAAACAACATTTGAACTTAACTGCAATTCCACCTTATGATGTAATAACATTCAGCCAGCTCCACCAATTGAGTTGAGGCAAAAAATTGGCAACATAGCCAAGGCTTGATAAATAAACTCCATTAGAATGATCCTATCACCACAACATCTAGGTAGAAAATGGGGGTGACCATTAAATCTTGCTAACCTAAAATAGGTGAATGTGGGGTACTGGATAAACCAATTCCCCCATTCATTCACAAAAGCCATTGCCTCCCTGCTAAGCCTATATCCTGCATCACAATTAAGCTTGTTAGTAATAACATAAAGAAAGGAATCATTTACCATTCTATAATGTTGCTCTGATTCTTGCAAGGTGAGCCGATTATAATACTCCCACACTCTCTTTTGTCCTTGGGATTCTCCCAATATACCCACTATTTGAAGTCCAGGAAAGATCCCCACTCGGGCAGCTGCATAAACTACATAGGAGGTCATAAAGAAACACTTGGTTTCTCTCGATTTTATCATTTGATTGTGAATGTTGTCTGATACTATCATTGACCAGTCAAATTGTTGCCTCCCATCCAAAATAGTTTAGATGAAAGGAAACATCCATTCCTTAAATAGTGAAGCATCCCTTTTTCCAAACACCCTAGAAAGTGACATGATTATATCTGTAATCTCTTTACTAAAGTCTACCCTCTTAGGCTGGTCTAGAAGCTTGGTCAAAGAATTCTTCTCCACCCTCATCCAAGTCTTATTCATATGAAATCTATTCTTTTCCTTATTATCACTGTAAAGCTTCAAAGCCTCTGCCTCATTCAATTGCCTAGGATTCCTAGGATCAGGCATATTAAACAGGAATTTGATCATTTGAGGCATGAAGTCAATTATTACATTACCCTTTACATCCACACACTACCTAGTAGCAGGATTATATGCACCAGCTACTACAAGAATCAACTCCGGACATTGGATAGATAGGGGGAAGAGTGCAACATGTGCTAGCCCGAATTGAACAATCCTTTTCATCCTTCCTATGACCTGCTCCTCGGTGAAGGTCTCCTCATATTCTTCATAGTTAAAAGGGCCCAAATTGGTGTCAGTAATATCAGCCCAGTCAGAATGAATCTTGCTAGCTGTGAGGGAAAATTCCCTATGCTTATATCTCAAAGTATACGGAAGTTGTTCCACCTTGATCTTCTTCGGTCTAACCCCTTGCCATGAAGTTTCACCCAGTTGACTTCTTTGAGAAGCCTCATCTGATGCCCCTGACATTTCTTGATTCCTGTAGCAAATTTCTGCATTAGATGAACAAAACATCCAAGTTAGTCAATCATATAATCCCTTCTCTACCCTCCCAAGATGATATTTACATAGTTAAACTCTTACTTTATCGGAGGCAGAACCGTAGAAGTACTAGGTATAAAAGAAATCCCTTATCATGTGGCAGGGCCAAGGTCAGAACTAGACAAGAATCAAAACAAGGTTAGAATCGGGACCAGATCGAGAACCGGACCAGAACTTAATTGTTAGTTCCCAAATTCAACTTCCACCTAGACTCTGATTCTGATCAAGAATAGGTATAAAGATACATCATAGACATGGGTAGAATAATTTTAGGAAACAAAAAATATTTCAAACAAGGTACAGTCATATGAATTTTTAAACCCTGGGTCATATGGGCTTTAGAGGAAACCCGAAATAACGTATTTTGATCCTTCCAACAACTCCACTGTACAAAAGACAATTAAAACCCTAGAAAAGAGAATTTTGCAAAGGTTGTCGAGCAAAACCCTAGTTCACTCAACACGTCATTTCTAAAAACTAGGCCACAACGAAAATCCCACATAGACAACACAGATTTGACGCAGGAAGACCAAAAAAAGAGTTTCAAAACAAAATTTCTACATCTAAGTAGGGAAACTCCTCATAAATTGAAACCCTAGTGAAAACTAGGGCACGACAAGATGGACCTGTCACGAAAGTGATAGAAGAACAAACAACAGAACAAAATGACAAACCAAAAACAAACCAAAAAAATGGAAGGGGATGGAAAAGAAAGGACAAAGAAACAAAACAAGAAAAGAAAAACACAAATGAGCAAAGAAATTCACAGCACAAAAACCCCCCCACGAATACACAAAAATAAGACACCCGAAAGAACAAACGAGAGATAGAAAAGCAAATAAACCTACCTCAAAATGCTCCTTAGGACTGACGAGAATTTAGCGAAGATTCACTATGCAACTCGCCTTCACGATCAAATCAATCCTCTCGAGACTTTCTTGGCTGTGGTTTGCTTAAACACTTGGAATAATAATGATAATAAGCCAGTTTAAACATGATTAAACTTTTAAGAATTAATTCGTGTGTGCGAATAGGTTGCATTTTATGCCATAAATGTGGTAAATCGGGGACAGAGCCCACGACATGAATAGATAGTTAAGTCAAGTACATGAAACATCAAAAAGGTAAGGCCGACGCGGATCTAGGTTGGAGAGAAGATAAAGAGACCCACACAAAGTTCCTTACTTAATTTCCAAACCCGGATCCGGTCCCGACGAAAGGACAACAACCAAAACATGACACAAGAGGCCGGTGGTGGAGACAAAACTGAAATGGAACTTTTACAGAGTTCAAAGTTTGATTTCGCATCTGGGTCCAATCCCGACCAAAAAGAAAAGAAAAAAACACACAAGCACAAGGGAAACGGGACAGGAGCAAAAACCGGACCCAGCCCAAACAAAAAAAAAATGAGCAGAGAAAGGAAATGAGTGGAGATGGAGTCAGAACGATGACACAATACGGAAACTTGAAACTTCATACTTGCGTTCCAATCTCAGTTTAGAGTTCGCACGAGCAAACAAACAAAACAGAAGAAAGTGACCAACAAACAAGAGATGAACCAACCCAAGCGTTGGTTGAAAACAACCAACAAAACAAAGAAGGAGAAACAAAAGAAAAGACGAAGTCGGAGTCAGAATGATATTCGAACTAGGCTCTTTGACAGAGTTGCGTGTTTAGATTTGGTTCCGGACCCACCTCCGACAGAGCAAAAGAGAGATTAGGAGCAAAACAAACAACTCCTAAGACCCAACCAAACAACCAAAGGTGGACAAAACAAAACAAAAGGGGGACCCATTTTTTTCCAAAATAAAATGGGGTGGTTATACAAGGCATAAGAAGTTGTTCCTTGCAAGTATTAGGTGGTTTGGTGGTCCACAAGATTAGTTTTCAAATAACAATTTGCTACAAGTTGTCTAGAATGCTTTGTTCTTATACTTTCAGTGGGTTTCTCCTCTTACACCAAAATTTTATGATTAGATACTTAAGGAAAAGGTTGAATGAATATTTTGCATGATCTACAACTCCTATATATTGGTCTCCATGATGATTTTGGTACCTCCCTAGCTGTGTGAAGTCAAATAGTGATATTATTGATGGTATTGATACTATTTGAGTTGACATGACTTGTTTAATTCTTTGTGGATTGATCTTGATCAATTAATCTTGTCTTGAAGAATGTGTTGTGATGCATTTGGGCCCTGACATAGCATATGATGACCTAAAACTAAATCTCTTTTGATTTTGGATGTGTTTTGGAGTTGACCTATACAATATCAATCGTTTCATCCAATGGTCATCTTGGAGCTAACTTAATTGGTGTTTTATGTTATTGCACAAGATATATATATAGAAAATCAAATTCTTTTATGAAGTGAAGATTGATAGTGTTTCAAGACATAACTGAATGAAAGAGATGAAGTGTCTGAAATTTGTGTGAAGGGAAAATTGTGCAAAATAGTTACTACACCTTCAACATATGTTAGATGCTTCCTCAAAGTAGTTCATAATTAATTTTCTCATTATATTCTTCATGTATCTTGCTCTGAGATAGTGAGTCTCATCAGGACCTTTATATCTTGCTCTAAGGTTGTATACCTTAGTCTGCAAGTCTATAGGCAGTGAGCCTTAAGCATTGTAATTCATGTTAGCAATTAGATACATATATTGTGAGTTAATCCTCACTATGGTTTGTCCCTCATTAGGTTTTCCACATAAAAATCTTGGTGTCTTCATGTGATGCATGCGCTATTTTTTATTCTTTTCAGTTATGTGATGTGTTGTTAATCTGCAAATGGAAATGGTCAATTTTTAAGCTATGCTGATTCACGCCCCCTCTCAGCACATAATTGTGTTCAACATGCATTAAATGAATTTCTTTTCTCGAATAGTCATGTTGTGCTAGAAGAGATCCTAGTGCTATTGACATTGTTGAGATTAGAAAATCAAAGGTTTGTCTACAACTGGTGGCATCAATAGTAATGGCAATGCAATATAGTCTTTTAATTGTTGCAAGGCTTATTGGAATTTATCATCCCATTTGAAGGCTACACCTTTATGGAAAATGTGTAAATGGGTGGCATTAATCAGCTAGTTGTGTAATAAACCTCCTTATATACTATAGCTTTACTTCTAGACTTTGAATTTGATTGAGTGTTTTAGGTGAAGGCATCTCAATGATTGGTTTGAATTTGATAGGCTCCACTTCAATTCCTCTTTGAGACACTATGTATCCCAACATTTTTCTCGAAGTGATTCCAAAGACACATTTTTTAGATTAAGCCTTACCTGATATTTTTGTAGTCTGTTGAAAATTTGAGCTAATACCTCAAGATGAACTTTTCTTGTTTTAGATTTAGCTAGTATTTCATCCACATAATCTTCCAGAATGGTATGGAACATGTCATGGAAAATTATAGTCATTGCTCTTTGATATGTCACTCCTGCATTTTTGAGGCTGAAAGGCATGATATTCCAGTAATATGTACTCCATGGGCATGTAAATGCAGTCTTATACTGATCCTCTTGTGCTATCGTTATTTGATTTTACCTTGAAAAACCATCCATAAGAGATAACATCTCATGTCTAATTGTAGGATCTACTATGATTTCGATGTTGGGCAACAAAAAGTTATGTTTGGGACATTCCTTGTTAAGGTCTCAAAATTCCATACATATCTTGATGCCCCTAGTGGGTTTTGATACTAGTACAAGGGTTGAAACTCAATCAGAACATAGTCTATAGGTCTGATCAAGCCCACACCCAATAACTTTTGTATCTCCACTTTTACTAGAAATGCTATTTGAGGATTCATTTTTCTGAGCTTTTGTTTTATTGGTTTAGCATTAGGTTACATCTTCAAATGATGTACTACTAATGATGTATCAATCCTTGGCATATTTGAATAATACTAAGAGAATTTGAACTTTCTGTATTTCAAGAATCTTTCCAAGTTGTGTTGTTCTTCTTCATCTAGGGATGTAGCATAATATATGGTCTGAAGCTGATCAACTATTTTGACATTAACTGGTTGCATGCCTTGGACAAGGACTGTTGAATTTTCTTGATCTAGACCAATACTATGGAGATTGAATCCTTATTCCTTAGGTGCCTTAGAGAGGTTTGCAATTTTGGATACATCCTTTCTTTTTACTTTTTCTTGATCCGAAAGTGCCACTTTGTGGTTTTCACTAAGGGATCTCTTATTGATTTTTAGGTTTGTCATTTTATGACTAAAGGATCCAATATTGTCACCATAGTATGCTTGTGTGTCAAGTTATATGTTGAACCCTGATTTATGATCACCCAAAGGTATGTGATCTCATCGTCTCATGAATTTTATGATAGCTTCACCATTTTTGAAAAAAATCAAGAATTAGTGCTTGTTGTTGGTTCCAATCAATGAGATAGGGATAGACAAGTTTGAGGCCACTATTTTTAGTGGGGTAATTGAATGATGTGGTCATGATAGTGTATATAAATACATTTTCAAATAGGTTCATTATATACACATAGACATGTATCTGATGTCATCATTATTAAAAGGATTATCCCAAGGAGAAGCTACAACTTCGTCGATACAGGTACCCTCAGTGAGAGGGGTCAAATTTTTGTGCAAGCCATACCCAATACCTTTATACCTTTTTCACTTTTCCAAATGGATGGGTTCTTAGATGTCTTGTTGATTTAGACCATATCCACCATTCTTATGCATCCCATGTTCTTGATCATCTGGAATCCTTTGCTACTCTAGTCAATGGGAAGAGGAGATTCTTCTTGTTCTTCTTGATATATCCATTTTGAGAAGTATTCTTCATCTATAACCTCAGTATTAAGCTCTCCTAATTTTTAAAAAACTGTTAGTTTGAACTTGATAGTATTGGATGCCTTGTTGATGTGATGAGGTTTTCCATATTTTTTCAGAGAAAGTGATAGTCATCCCACATAGAAGGACTCTTTAAGGTTGTAGTCACCAAAACCATTGTCTTGTATTTGTACCTTGAATTCAGAGGTTGTTTGATAAGAGGTAGATGTGGATGCAAGCATTGATGGATCGACACAGGATGATGAAGGTAGAGTTGCATCATTATTAGGAACTCATACAAAGTTATGATACCTTTCTTCCATGTTTTCGCAATAGTAGAAGGGTTCAAGGTCACCATGGATGGTAACCTTAGTATCGTTGTAAGAAAAATTGAGACATTGATGGTATGTAAATGGAACAACCTATATGTCATGGATCCATGGTTGATGTAGAAGGATGTTGTAAGACAAGTCAAGATCCAATCATTGGCATGTTGTTTCAGCTATTATAGGACCAACTTGTATAGGCAACCTTATAGTTCCTTTCGAGTCCCTTTTATTATCATCATATGCTTTGATATTTATTCCATTTTTTCTTTCGATCACTCCTTTAGAGTATCCCAAATGTCTAACCAATTGAAGAGTACAAATATTCAAGCTCTCACCTCCATCTATCAAATCTCTCTTTACTTTTGTTTTTGGACATGGACCTCAAGATGTAATGCACAATTATGATATGTTTGAGAGGGAAGGTATTTTTCCGTGAATATAAGGTGATGAGTGGATGCAATTTTCCCTACCATGGCCTCAAATTGTTATGTATCTATATCTGTAGGTATAAATGATTGTAAGAGAGCCTTGAATAAGACTTATTTATGTGCAGGGGAGATTATCAAGAGTTCCAAGATTGAGATTTTTCCAGGGGCTTTCTTGAGATGGTCTATTAAACTATAATCCATTAGATTTTCTTTTGTTGGACCTTTTGGTTGTGAAGGATCTCATTGGATGGTGACTCTCCTTCTTTGTGTGGTGACTTCAAACTCAAGATTTTGTCCATGTATTGTAACAATGGAGATATGGTGGGTTGCATACTGTGTATGCCCTATGACATTGTCATAGGAGTGGTGACTTGGTTGTAGACTTTTTAATTTCTAGCTTCATTTCCTTTAATATGATTAGGCATCAAATTCTTGTATATACCTAACTCATAATTTCTAGAGGTCCTTGGGTGTTGATCAATCCTTACCTCACCATAATCTATGAGGTATTGAATGATGTTTTTAAGCCTCATATAATTTGAAATTTTGTGCCCCTTTGTCCGATGATACTCACAATAGTCATTATCATTGTACCATGCAGGTTTAAATTGAGGTTCTTCATATTGTCTAAAATTAGAAAGCTTGATTAAGTTTGTTTGGATTAGTTTGTTCAAAACTATTTTGATGGGTGTCTCTAAGGGAGTGTACTTGAGTCTAGCTAGGTATTTTTTGGTGGTCCTCCTAGAGGATTGGAATTTTATATATTTTTCTACTTGTTCAGTTGAGTTTGTGTGTTTTGTACAAACTTTGTGTCCACAACACTGTCATTGGTTACATTTTTTTTTGACCCATAGGCATGGTTTATTATTGGAACTCGATGGTTGGTTGTTATCTTTATAGATCTTAGCTAATATTTTAGCAATAAGAGATCTTTTGATGGTGAGACCTTTCTCTATAAGTTCTTCAAATGTTGTAGCACATTGCATGCGTAGGAGAAATCTAACTTTCATGTTTAGATTATTCACAAGAATGTCTACTTATTTTTTCAAAATAGGCCATTTATATTTTCTTGCTTTATGTCTCCATATTTGTAGAAAGGAAGCAAATGTTTCTCCATTATTTTGTTTGACAAGATATAATTCATTTAATGTGACTTCCACATCAATATTATAGAAGTGTATGAAACATTGGTTTACAATTTCTTGAAATGTATTAATTCCTAGGAGTAAGTGTGAGAACCATTCAATGGCTTGTCCACCTAAACTTCATGGAAATAGGTGTATGAGATATGTATCATCAAGTAGAACACCTCTAAACAAGTTACATAGAATTATCATATGTGCTCTTTTGGATTACCATGTCCCTTGTACTTGTCAAAATTTGGTATCTTGAAGTTAGGGGGAATGGTAACATTGTTATGCTCTTATCAAATGGATAGGGACATAGATCTTGGAGAGCATACAATTTCTTGGTTGTTCCCATTTTTATATCATGGAACTTTTGTTTTAAGCTTTGTATTTGTGATGCTAGTTCATTAGGGGGATTTTTCGGTGTGGGGTTATATGTGTTATGTTGAGGTATGGTAGATGAATTGTATGTTGGTTTTTGATTAGGGGATGTTAGATGTCATGACATATGGGTTGTATTGAGGTTGAGGATTTGATTGGTATTGTGGATTTTGTTGTGGTGGAGATATGTTATATGGACTATATTGATGTTGTGGAATGATGTGTTGTTGGAGGTTTTGTGGTTGATAATGGATGTATCGTGGATGCTTTGGGTTTTGTTGTTGATAGTTAATGTTTTGTTATCATTGTGGCTTTTTTTATCTTTGGGAGATGTAGTGATGGTGTTGACGAGGTTGTTGTGGTGTAGGAGTTTGTTGAGAAATGTATTGATGTGTGGGTTGTTGTTGAGAGGTTGTGGTGTTGGAGTTTGTTGAGGGATGTATTGATTTTGGGGTTTTTGAGGAGGTTTTGGTGTTGGATATTTTTGGTGTTGTTGATGTGTGGATTGTTGTTGAGGAGGTTGTGGTATCATAGTTTGTTAAGAGATGTATTGATGTTGTCGAGGATGTTGAGGTATTAGAGTTTTTTGGTGTTGTTGATGCATGGATTGTTGTGGTGTTGATGGATGTTGTTGGGTGTTAGGGACACTTGGGTCTATGTTATGTGAAGGTGGTGTTGTGATGGATTAGTACCATAGTTCATTGTGTTTGGATTTGGAATTTTTGGATTAGGTTGATTTGTGTATGGTGCGGTTGGTGGGATGTTTGTGTTTTGAAAACCCAGGTTTGTTTGATTTCCTATACCTCTATTGAACAAAAAATTTACTTATTATCTTAAAAAATTTAACAAATCTGTTGAATGAAGGTATGATAGGTTGGCCTAGTATGTTTGGTATAGGAGGTCTTGGCATTGATTGTATAACATGGTGTACCAAGGGTTTGTTTCCATATGTAAGATTAATTGATTCCATAACATGTGTAAGGGCTTGTTTCCTAAGTGTATTGACATCAAAGTTAGAAGGTAGTTTTGCATCTCCTTGTGCAAGTTTCAACAAGTATAGATTAGGGTCAAATGCTAACAAGGCATTAATTTCCATAGCCAAAGTCGATTCTTGTTGTATTTCAAGGATTTGTTCCCTAGTGAATTATGTGAACCCTTAATTTTTCATGGGTGATGTCTTCTATGCTGACCATTTGTTCTTGAGATGTGTGGGGTGGTCTTGGAGTACTATACCCTCTAGGATTGAATTCGACACCGATTGTTCCCAAGGTTGTTTTAGTAGCACTTGTGATAGTGGGTACGTGCTAGAGCGACTAGGATTAGATTCCATATTTTTCTTATGTTGGGACCTTGTTATAGGCATAATTTGTAGTGATCCTATGAGATTTGGGAATGAGGATGATTTGGGTGGATGTTTTCTTTGTTTCAAGTTGGACTAGTAATGACACCTAAGAAGGCTTGGACCATGATTTTGATGATGTTTGGATGGGTGGAAGGAATGAAACCTACAATAGACAAAGTTCTTGATTAGATCTTATGTTTGATGATAGTCCTTGCTTGTCCTAGATTGATGAGTCCAAGCAAAGGAAGAGGATAATGAGGTTACTAACTTAGAAGTAGATGATGGCGACTAAGTAAGCTATCTCACAAGGATTTGATGATAATTTAACTAGGTACTTGAAAGAGGACTATTTTCCAATAAAGAAGCTAAAATAGAGGATAAGATATAGAGATATAAATTAAATGACCAATGTCAAATGTAGGTTGTTGTTTTGGATGAATTGTTTTGCTGGTTTGATGTTTGATGAAATTGATTTTGATCCAAAGATAACTAAGAGATGTTTAAAGAAGTCCAAAGTGAATGAATGATGCAGGATGGCAGTAAGATGTTATATATTGTTGTTTTGGATGGTGATGATGACTAAAAGTTTGTTTTGAATAGGTCTTTGATCCTATATTGACTATTGGTTAAAATTAGGAATCTAATATTTTTGAGAATTTATGATTTGTGACTGACGATCAAATGCATCGCTTTGGAAAAGCATCTTTTTAATTGGAAGAAGTAGTGGTCTACGTCCTACAAAAGTGACAAGGTTTTCAAAAGCATTGGTTTATTGGAAAAAGCGTGATTGTGTGAGTCAAATGCGTCGATGTGTTGGTTTTCAAGATTTTGACAAAGAATTGTTCTGAGATAGAAGCATCAAGTTGTACAAATGCATAAATATGTAGAAAAAAACATCGATATGAAAAATCAACATGTCAAGATGCACACAAAATTGATGAAAAATGATAGTTAAAAGCATCAATTTGTCCTAGAGATAATGTTTTTGCAATTTGAACCTAAATATGTGTAGGGTTTTGAAATTTATTGATTGTTTGATGTTTGATTTTTTGTTTATTTGATCTGGAAAGTGATAAAAACAACAAAGAATAGCATAGAGGATTGACTCCAAGGATTTTTGGAAAAATTTCACATGTCTTATTCAAAAAGAAAATTCTCTTTGGTGCCACAAGTACTTAAAAAATTAATTCATTCCAAAGATACACAACCTAGCTAGTGGTAGAATGGGTGTGTTAACTTGGGGTAAGTCCATCTACAAAAGTAAATACCTCCATAGTGACTGTGTGACTAGAGTAAACAAAGGTCATGTACTAGCTTCACACCTCTCACGTTAAAAAAAGGAAAGTTCCAAATCAAGGAATGTCGGTCACCTCAACAAGGAGAAGTACATGATGAGTTACTTCACACATGATATTGTACATTGCATTATCCCAAGCTAATGGTTGAAAGTATTAAAGGCTACTAATAAAGAAGGTTTGTAGTAGGGGATTGATGAACAATGAGCCTAACTATGGATTCCTGAGTTAAGGGGGGTCTCCCCTTTCCTCATCACCTATACATGTTTTTGTGGACCAAGGTTCATGAGTCTTGGATTGAAGGACACTGGCCACAACTTGGGGTACAACTTTTATTCTCACCCCTTTATATACCCTTCTTGAAAATGTGGTTGAGGTCAAACTTGAAGTGATGAAATCCACAAGTAGGCCTCCTAATTGAATTAAATGGTGATGACACTATTTTTGATTCTCAAGATTGTTCTTAAGAGTCACGAGGGAAGAGAATACACAGATAGTCACACTTTGGGTCTACAAATAAATATTTCAAACTAATAGTGCTTTTAATTTCCATGATTGTACATAGCAAAAGGAACAAGCATACACAGCCACTAGCTTACTAAACATGACATAGAATTCATTTTAGTGCACCAAATTCATAGATAAGATTTGTCTTGTTCAATTTTAATTCACCAAATTAAATGTGCTAGTTGTTGTTCATTTTAAAAGCACCAAATCGAAATATGATAGTTGTGGGTTCAATTTTAGGAGAACCAAAATAAAATATAGAATTTGTTGTTCATTTTAGGAGCACCGAATAGAAATGTGAAAACTAGATTAAATAAAACCTTACAAAAATAAAATTGTTAGTAGTGTTGTAATTTAGCCTTCTCCCAATGTAAGCCATAAGCCGCGTGAATGTTAGCTCAAAAAGATAAAGGAATAGGTACACATAGGTATTAGACAAATGAAAGATTCAAAAATAATTTGCAAACCTTGAAAGAACAAATGAGTCGAGTTGTACCAAACAAAAGTGTTGATTCTCTACAAAAGTGTCACTGTAAAAAAAGATAGAAGTGTGAAACCTTGTCACGTCTCAGAATTTGATGCTACCTTAATTTACTTTATATGGAACTGATCTCTGGATTATTGTGTGTGGTAGAATAAATATTATGCTATTTTGAAAGATGAAATAAGTAAATGATTATTTTATTTTGAAAAAGATAAAATGCAATGAATATCATTTTAGATGCAATATAAAAAATATTATTTGGAATGATGAATTATATTGCTTCGATTTATTTTTGGACACTAATTTATTAATGGGTTCCTGAGTTTTCATGAGTTGCAAGTTGTCAGAGACCAAGGATGTGGTTAAGGTAGAGGAGGCTAGCTACCTGGTAGGGTTAAGATGGAATGGTCTCTCTTGCACACAAAAACACTTAGTAAACATATAGTTACATTTAGAATTTCATTTAGTTAGACATTTTATATTGTTTCTTACTTTATAGTTATTTATTTAATTAATTGGTGGTAAAATTAAATGTACATAGAAAATAAAAGAAATAGTTTTTATTTATTTTAATTATTGGTTTCATTTGAAGATTAAATTATATTTATTTATTATTTTGTGGATAATTGAGATGCATGGCTAATAAATCATGTTTCCTATTAAAAATTTAGTTTTATTAGAGAGATTTGAAATAAATCAAGGAAAAGAAAACAAGATTTTTCGAAAACAAATCAATGAGGAAGAAAACTTTAGAAAATTAGAAAAATAGAAGAAAAGAAGTTAAATTTAGAAAAAAAACAAAAAAAACAAAGCAAAACAAAGGTAGAAAAAGAGAAAGAAAATAATAAAAGAGAATAATCTCTTATTCTCTCAAAACTAGAAGATTTAATTAGAATAAAGCTTGATTCTCTATTTTTCAATCTGCAAAAACAATAACTGAAACAAGAATAGTAGAATAGGGGTTTTGAGCAAAGTAGAAAAAAGAATGGTGGAAAAGGGAGTAGAAGAAGAAAAGAGCCAAAACAGGATAGTGTTTATCCAGGTTTTTTATGCTATTTCTTTTATATTAAAACTTTGTATGTGTGAATAAATGATTGGAATATTCTCAGTTAGTGTGAAAGGACAAATCTCTTTATTTTTGCCAAACTGATTTTACCAATTGTAATTGTGCATTTGATGATTAAATCATTTTTCTATATGAGAAAATCAATAAATCAGGGTTGTATATCATTATTTCTTTGTATAAATATATCTACATATAAATAGATATTTATATATACATATAGTGTATATATTAGAAGTGAATATATAAGAAATTTGCATATACTATAAATACAATTTCATTTAAGATTTTACCACCTGAGTCGCCAAATGCGTTTTCAAACTAGAAAGAAGTTAGGAAATGAAGTATTTAAAAGAAGTATTTTTCAGCTTTAAGCTATAGGCAAGCGACATTGTGGAAGAGACAACAACCCAACCCATAGGGTGTGGCTTGTGGGAATGGAACTTCCCTTGCACAGGCAGTGTCTCCTTGAGAGGTTGTTGCCTCCTCTCCTCACTGCCTTCATCTTTGGAAATAAAGACACCTCATAACAATAAAACCTGCCTAAGCTTTGTCTCGCATGCAAAATTTGTTGGTCTTCAATTTCTTCTGTGAACTTTTGATTCTCTTGATGAGCTTTTAACATGCTAAAACCTTCGCTAGATAATACTTTGTGACTACAATTTTCTAAATAGTTGGTTTGTGAATATATAAATATATATATATACACACGTGAGTATATATAATTATATATGTTAACTTTTGAATATTGCAATATATACTACTATTTAAAAAGACCCCATTTGGTCAATATTCACTCTGTTTGTAAAATAATATATTCTGAATATGAACATATACATATATATATATATATATATATGTGTGTGTGTGTGTGTGTGTATATGTATAATTATATAAATATATATATATATACACATATATGTGTAAAAGCAAGATTACTTTCCGAAATGAATTTATACATGTATATTTGTTATAGACTAGTGTTCTTTCTAGGTATATATATATATATATATATATATATATATATATATATATATATATATATATATATATATATATATATATATATATATATATATATATATATATATATGCAAGATTATTTTGTCAATAATGCTACAATTGAAATAAGTTAATATTCAAATTGGAAATTGTTTATACAAAATGACTTATACAATTTAGTATGCAAATGGAAACAAATGTAAATGCATATATTGCTATTTTCACTTGGTATAAAAGTAAATTGATTGGATTGAGTTGTAGAATTAAATATAAACAACTTGTTTTCTTATGGATTATTTCATTTTCTTTGAAATTGTAAATATAGTTGGACATGTAAACCAAAAATACAAACTTTGGAGTTAAAATGTGTTTCAGAAAGGACTCAATGATTAGTGAATGCTTGAACTTAAACAAACTTATGAGACACTACATGTTTTATTTATTCTTTCTATGGAACTACTTTTGGGACAGGATGTCGAATGTGGGCTCCCAGAGACGGTAATTTACTTTTCCTAAATTACCATTATGCTTTATTATTCCACGACCAAGCTATTGTACTAGTGAAATAGACGGTCTAAAAGGCCTAGATTTTATATTATATATGTCTCTGCCACATCTTGTATGCAAGAATTATGTTTTTCTAGTATAGGAATGCATATAGGCATCAGACACGTATTGAGATATTTTCTCTTGCTTATATTGTTCCAGGTTTCTAGGCTCTTCGTGTAGGGTCGATGCTTTCTTCGTGTTAGGAAGAAACTCGAGGAAGTTTTGTACTTTGTGGTTGGGTAGAAAAATCACCTTAACCTCACTCTTGGCCTCGGCTTGCGGAAGACCATCAGAGTCATGGCAGTTGAGGAAAAAAAATCTTGTAAATTTATTTTCATGGATGTAATTGTTGTATTGATGTAAAACTTATACTTGTAACATTGAAATAGATGTAATGTAACACCTTACTGGTGTATGGGATTTGTACTTCATTATTGTAACTTGGTATAGAGAATAATTATAGATATTTTATTTAATATATGATTCACTTTCCTTATTTGAAATAAGCATTGCTTTTTGGAATACTATTTTTAGTATGTGAGTTTTTCATGCTTTACATTTGGTATCAGAGCATCTAGGTTCAACTCTTGCACCCTAGGGCTCATTGTGAGATTGTATATAGGATATGCTAGTAATAATATGTTATTTCTTATCTCAGAATGGAGGGGACATAAAGAACACACGGGCTAGTCAACAAAACCAAACATAATGAGAGGCCTAGGTCATCAGGTGAAAAAGAACAACCTATAGAACCCAAGGAAAAGGGGGTGAAGGATGATAAAAGAGTCCTTTCAGAGACATTGGCAGAAGTTCTTAAGCATATTCACCTCAGGAAGAAGAAAAATAACAAGGAAGAAAGAATGAACAAGAGGGCCAAAAGTAAACCCTCGACCCATCAGAATTTTCCTATTGGATGTGGCCAAAGTGCAACCATGCTGAATGAAGAAGATATTAAGGAGTGTTCACAATTAAACCCAACCTCCAAATTTGTAAACCTCAAGTCTCAAGAGGAAGAGGAAGCAAAAGAGTTTCCCTTATCTGAGAATGATATGTAAACTTTTATGTTTTGGAAAAAAAACAAGAACTTCTATATAAAATAAGGATGTAAGAATCCAAAAGTAAATAAAATGAGACCTTGGTTTTAGAACATGTAAATATTTTGGGAAAATTCAATGGTATTTGTGTTTATTGATATGAAATATAATGCTAGTAGCTGTTTGGAATAATCTTCCATTATGAATGCAATTAGAGTTTTTAAAGACTTGTTGGTTTGAGCCAAGATGGCTAGGACATGGTGAGAACCCATGAATTGATGATGTAGGAAAAGAGAAATATTGTGAGAAAAGAGATCTCTTTGAGGACATAAAGGGTGAATGAGTAAGTTACAAGATTGCTAGAGGAAAAATAAAAAATATTATGACAAGTAGGAAAAAACAATCACCTACAACTAATAATGGTTTAAACTTTAGATTGTCGATATTGGCATGGTGTGATGGTTTAAGGGTGGCATTGTTGTTCTTGCCACCAAGGTTCAATCGTCGTTGGGGTGGTATTGTTGAATGGTTGTATTTCAGTTCATAGCTTCGATTCAAAAGTGTTTACCCCTTGAATAAAAAAAAAAACTTTGGATGATCCTTTAAGGAAGAAGAGAATCCAAGGTGGATGATTTAAGGGCAGGGATGACTGCAATGATAATGGTATTAGACTATGAGTAAGTTGATTTTCAAGCAATCCCTTATTAGGGATTTTTAGCTCAGCGTTTTGATGCCATCAAGTAAAGTTACCAACTAATGAGCCCAAGGCTTTTATTTATAGAACTCAAAGGAGTAGGCAACCCTAAAGTCTCCTCGAGTTAACATTGAGTTCTTTCCAATCAATCAACAAGATTTATTACAATGTCTAAAATTAGGTGAGAAAGCAGTTAACTGGAAATCTACTTTAGTTAACTGAAACTAAACTAAAAGTGAACTCAAAATAGAAAAGTGTCTCCAAAATAGACATCCACAATTAGTGCAGATAGATATCCATAATTAGTGGAAGTCAAAATAGACATCCATAATTAGTGGAAATAGACATGCATGATCAATGGGGCAGTGAGTTAACTTGGAAAGGGGCATCAAGTTAACTCCTATTTGTCATTAATGCTATTTTGGAGGATAGGATGTCCTTTCTAGGTGCTTTACACCTCTTCACCACTAGTTAACAACTCCTCTAGCCATTCGTTGACTTCTTCTACCTCTGGGTGATTAATGCTTCGTAGGATGATGATGTGGCGCTTCAACATCTCTTCACCACTTGCAATCTGCTGCTGATACTCTATACACTTTGTAGCCACATCATCAAGCTTGGTTGACATGACTATAATCTTACTCAACTCACAACTAGCAAGGTCACCACAAAAATTGTCACGGATGAGATTTTGGAACTATGTTTGCACCTCGGCTAGCTCAATGTACGCACCTCCCTTGTGCTGATAAAGTCAAGGGATATATATTACCAATGTTCTTATGAAGTTGATAACACCTGCCACAATCTGTCGGTACTCAATCAATTCTACAAAGTTTGTGTCATATGCTTTCGCCTTGTACGTCAACTATTCTTTCTAAGCGAAAAGATGTTGCTTGTTATCCACTATAGTAACTGATTGGTATACTAATTGTAAGTTTGAGATAGTTGAATTTCCATGTAGAGTTCATGAGCTTTGTTCCTTAGTTGATACAACTATGTTAGTATACACCTTCCTCTAATGAAAAATTCTTCCACTTGACTTCTCAACTGTTTTCCATACATGATCAATTGGTGGTGATTTTGCTCTGTGGGAAGGTCTAGCAACTCTTGAGGCAAGGCAAAGATGTTTGGTGTAACGTGCATCAAGCTAGATATGTATAATCTCAACTGCTGGTTTTCAGCCTTTAAGGCTGCATTATCTTTTTTGTCCTTTTCCATTCTTTCTTGGACACTTGTTGATGCAAATCCAGGGAGATCTTCCTCCATGTGATGAGTGGCCTTACTGAGGTTGACCTTTGACAAAGTAAAGTCATAAACCTCTAACTCATGTGCATTCCTGTCCTAAGGTGGAGTAGTTGTCTCTATGACAAGTTCACTGTCAGCATTGTCTCTGTGAAGTCTAGTTGGTAGGATGGCATTTCTCTTTTCCTTCCTAGGAGGCTCTCAATCCAAGATGAATCTTGAATAGCTTGGATGGAAGGAGGAATGTTAGGCCCTTGAATTCTCAACGAATGAGATTGTGTTGTAGTATCTCGTGGTGGTGAATCCAAGTCAATGGGGACTGGTGACTGCTACGATGATGGTGATGTAGGAGGTTCTGCTTCCACCATTGGCACTATATCAACTGCAATTACTTCCATCACTGGCTTTGTCTTAGCTATCGTTGTCTCAATCACTAGCTCAACTATAGTTGTTTCCATGACTAGCTTAGGTATGCTTGTGGTTGTCTCCACATGTATCTCTTGCTGATTTGTATCAACAATCTGAATTCTTCTCCTTGTGTACGCTAACATCCTCATTCCTCTCGGAGGGTTACTCTATTGCTTCTATTTGGGATTCTTTGTAGTGAAGGATGAACTGGTGGTAGCTCTATATGGGGAATTACTACCTTCCTTGTCTTCTTACTTTCCAAGCAGAGTTGACTATTTCTTACAACCCTACTTGTTCTTTCCTCTTTACATGTACTCTCCTTGGCATACCAATCCACTTTTCCAAGTGGTTCAGAGTCCACCCGATCCATGAAGAATGAGGGAAGAATAACTTCCCTGTCATCATCAAATAGGCCTTCCACATCTTCTATCATGAAAACAATAATTTGTGGAAGTCTAAATTGGCTGTAGTTATGTCTTCGTACATCAAACTCATCTTCATAGTTGACCCAATAGTCTTCCATGGAAGACTCGTGTGAATAGTGTTGCTCAAGGTGTATTGCATATAGGCCTCTAGGATCGTACGATCATCTCTTGATGAGGTACTTAAGATTAAGTCTCACCATCTCTTGGCCCATGACTTTGGCATCAATTGATGTCTTACACCTGTAAAGTCCCATTTGGAAAGGAAAGCTCACAACTGTCTTGTATTTTAGGCACATATGAGAATGAACTTCAACCAACTACCACAGGAACTCCATGAAGACTACCCTAGCTGAGATTAGTGGGGTTACATGGTAGGATGACTGTTGTATCCATATACACATATATAGGTGAAGGTGGGGGATTGGATGAACCAATCTGCCCAGTCCACCATTGCCTCTTTGGCTACTGGTGATATACGTATCTGCATCTCATGGTCGAGGTCCCTTATGGTCTGCATTATGAAGACATCATTTATTTGCTTGAAATATCATTCTGCTTGTGTAAACTCAAGCCGCGGAAAATGTTCGTGGACATTCTGCACACCTAAGGTTCCCATAGTGTTTAATTCTTTGAAGGAAATCACATAATGCTTGGAAGGCAATCGAGTATACAAGATACCATCGATGAACTTTGGTGACTACGATTGTGGATTACACTATAGTTGTGCATTATATACTCGTATTCTCTATCACCTTTCGCAAACCTTCATTTTTTGTTGAGTTATAGTTGCATTTAGGAAAATGCTCATGTTTGAGATTTTGTGGGCCATCAATCAACTTTGGTGACTAGTATTGTGGATTGTACTATAGTTATGCATTTTGTATGCATATTTTTAATCAACTTTCACAAACCTTCATTTTTTATTGAGTTATAGCCGCATTTAGGAAAATGCTCGTGTTTAAGTTTTCATGGGCCATCGCTAAACTTTGGTGAATACAATTGTGGATTAAATTGTAGTTGTGCATTCTATACGCTTATTTTCTATCGCCTTTCACGAACCTTAATTTTTCATTGAGTTATACCTGCATTTAAGAAGCTGCTCGTGTTTGAGATTTTGTGGGCCATCGATCAACTTTGGTGACTACGATTGTGGATTGCACTGTAGTTGTGCATTATGAATGCTAATTTTCTATCACCTTTCACGAACATTCATTTTTTGTTGAGTTATAGCCCCATTTAGGAAATAGCTCGTGTTTGAGTTTTTGTGGTCCATCAATAAACTTTGGTGACTACACTTGTGGATTAAGATTTGTTGTGCATTATATACGTGTATTTTCTATCATCTTTCACGAATCTTCACTTCTTGTTGAGTTATAGCCGCATTTAGGAAAATGCTCATGTCTAAGTTTTCAGGGGCCATCGATCAACTTTGGTGTCTACGATTGTGGCTTACACTATAGTTGTGCATTTTATACGCGTATTTTCTATCGCCTTTTGTGAACCTTCATTTTTCATTGAGTTATAGTCATACTTAGGAAACCGCTCGTGTTTGAGTTTTTCGTGGACCATCGATCAACTATGGTGATTACGATTGTGGATTGCACTATAGTTCTCCATTTTGTACACATATTTTCTTTCGCCTTTCGTGAACCTTCATTTCTTGTTCACTTACAACCACATTGAGGAAACCACTCATGTTTGAGTTTTTGTGGGCCATCAATCAACTTTGGTGACTACCATTGTGGATTGCACTGCAGTTGTACATTATGAACGCTAATTTTTAATTGCCTTTTGGGAACCTTCATTTTTTGTTGAGTTATAGCCGCATTTAGGAAACCACTCGTGTTTGAGTTTTCGTGGGCCATCAATCAACTTTGGTGACTACGATTGTCGATTGCACTGTATTTTTCCATTCTATATGTGTATTTTCTATTGCCTTTCGTGAACCTTAATTTTTTGTTGAGATATAGCTGCATTTCATAAATTGCTCATGTTTGAGTTTTCATGGACCATCGATCAACTTTGGTGACTATGATTATGAATTACATTGTAGTTGTACATTCTATACACGTATTTTCTATCACCTTTCGCGAACCTTTATTTTTTACTGAGTTATAGTTGCATTTAGGAAGCCGCTCATGTTTGTGTTTTTGTGGGCCATAAATCAACTTTGGTGACTACTATTGTGGATTGCACTATAGTTGTGCATTTTGTATACATATTTTTAATTTGCTTTCATGAACCTTCATTTTTTGTTAAGTTATAGCCGCATTTAGGAAAATGCTTGGGGCCATCGATCAACTTTGGTGACTACAATTGTGGATTACACTGTAGTTGTGCATTCTATACACTTATTTTCTATCGCCTTTTATGAACCTTAATTTTTCATTGAGTTATACCCGCATTCATGAAACCACTCGTGTTTGAGTTTTTGTGGGCCATCAATCAACTTTGGTGACTACGATTGTGGATTGCATTGTAGTTGTGCATTATGAACACTATTTTTCTCTCGCCTTTCATGAACCTTCATTTTTTGTTGAGTTATAGCCGCATTTAGGAAATGGCTCATGTTTGAGTTTTTGTAGGCCATCGATCAACTTTGGTGACTACGATTGTGGATTACACTGTAGTTGTGCATTCTATACACGTATCTTCTAGATCGCCTTTCGCGAACCTTCATTTTTTGTTCAATTATAGCCGCATTTAGGAAACTACTCATGTTTGAGTTTTTGTGGGGAATAAATCAACTTTGGTGTCTTCGAATATGGATTGTACTATAGTTGTACATTCTCTACGTATATTTTTAATTTCCTTTACAAACCTTCATTTTTTGTTGAGTTATAGCCCTATTTTGGAGAATGCTCGTGTGTAAGCTTTTGTGGGCCATCGATCAACTTTGGTAACTACGATTGTGGATTACACTATAGTTGTGCATTCCATATGCGTGTTTTCTATCATGTTTCGTGAACCTTCATGTTTCATTGAGTTATAGCCACAATTAGTAAACCACTCGTGTTTGTGTTTTCGTAGGCCATTGATCAACTTTGGTGACTACGGTTGTGGATTGCACTGTAGTTGTCCATTCTATACACGTATTTTCTATCACCTTTCGCGAACCTTCATTTTCTACTCAATTATAGCCGCATTTAGGAAACTGCTCGAGATTGAGATATCATGGGCCATCAATCAACTTTGGTGGCTATGATTGTGGATTGCACTATAGTTGTGCAAGCTATGCATATTTTTAATCACCTTTCACAAACCTTCATTTTTTATTGAGTTATAGCTGTATTTAGGAAACAGATCGTATTTGAGTTTTTATGGGCCATCTATTAACTTTGGTGACTATGGTTGTGGATTACACTGTAGTTGTGCATTCTATATGCATATTTTCTATTGCTTTTCGCGAATCTTCATTTTTTGTTGAGTTATAACCGCTTTTAGGAAACTGGTCGTGTTTGAGTTTTTGTGAGCCATAGATCAACTTTGGTGACTACGATTGTGGATTACACTATAGTTGTGCATTCTATACATGTATTTTCTATCGCCTTTCGTGAACCTTCCTTTTCGTTGAGTTATAGCTGCATTTACGAAAATGCTCATGTTTGAGTTTTTGTGGGCCATCCATCAACTTTGGTGACTACGATTGTGGATTGTACTGTAGTTTTCCATTTTGTAAACATATTTTTAATCGCCTTTCACGAACCTTCATTTTTTGATGAGTTATAGCTGCATTTAGGAAAACACTCATTTTTGAGTTTTCGTGGGCCATCGATCAAGTTTGGTGACTACGATTGTGGATTACACTGTAGTTGTGCTTTCTATACACGTATTTTCTATCGCCCTTCGCGAACCTTCACTTTTTGTTGAGTTATAGCCGCACTTAGGAAACCGTTCATGTTTGAGTTTTCATGGGCCATCGATCAACTTTGGTGACTACGATTGTGGATTACACTGTAGTTTTGCATTCTATACATGTATTTTCTATCACCTTTTAAAAAATTTAATTTTTTGTTGAGTTATAGCTACATTTAGGAAACCGCTCGAGTTTGAGTTTTCGTGGGCTATCAATCAACTTTGGTGACTACGAAATTGTGAATTGTATTATAGTTGGGAATTCTGTATGCATATTTTAAACCACCTTTCAAAAACCTTCTTTTTTTGTTGAGTTATAGTCGTATTTAGGAAACCGTTCGTATTTGAGTTTTCATGGGCCATCGATCAACTTTGGTGACTACAATTGTTGATTGCACTATAGTTCTCTAATCTGTACACGTATTTTCTATTGCCTTTCATGAACCTTCATTTTTTTTTCAATTATTGCCGCATTTAGGAAACTGCTGGAGTTTGAGTTTTCATGGGCCATCGATCAACTTTGGCGACTACGCTTGTGGATTACACTGTAGTTCTCCATTCTATATGTGTATTTTCTATCGCCTTTTGTGAACCTTCATTTTTTTGATGAGTTATAGCCGCATTTAGGAAACTACTCAAGTTGGATTTTTCATGGGCCATTGATCAACTTTGGTGACTACGCTTCAGGATTACAATGTAGTTGTGCATTCTATATGCGTATTTTCTATCGCCTTTCATGAACCTTCATTTTTCATTGAGTTATAGCCGCACTTAGGAAATGACTCGTGTTGAGTTTTCGTGGGCCATTAATCAACTTTGGTGACTACGATTGTTGATTGCATTGTAGTTGTCCATTTTGTACGCGTCTTTTCTATCGCCTTTCATGAAGCTTCATTTTTTGTTGAGTTATAGCCACATTTAGGAAACCGCTCATGTTTGAGTTTCCATGGGACATCGATCAAATTTGGTAACTACGATTGTGTATTACACTATAGTTGTGCATTGCATACACATATTTTCTATCGCCTTTCGTGAACCTTCATTTTTCATTGAGCTATAGTCGCACTTAGTAAATGACTCATGTTTTTGTTTTCGTGGGCCATTGATCAACTTTGGTAACCGCAATTGTGGATTGCACTGTAGTTGTCCATTCTGTACATGTATTTTCTCACGCCTTTCACGAACCTTCATTTTCTGTTAAGTTATAACCGGATTTAGGAAACCGCTCGAGTTTGAGTTTTCGTGGGCCATTGATCAACTTTGGTGATCACCATTGTGGATTGTACTGTAGTTGTGCAATCTATACACATATTTTTAATCGCCTTTCACAAACCTTCATTTTTTGTTGAGTTATAGCTATATTATCATTTTATTATGGTTAGGGTGGTCAGACAGACACCTACTTCTTGTTTTTTCCCTGAAATTTAAGTACTACTGCATTGAAATTTCAAATTTTCACCAAATAGATTTTATTTATTTTTAAATAAACCTAGTATTTTAGAAACTACATTCAATTTTCTACCAATTCTATTCTTACATATTTTTGAAATAATATAGATAACTTATTCAAATATTTACGTCAAGTTGCCTAACACTGATTTTTCTGAATTTTTTGCCACTTAAGGGCCTGTTTTTTGCATGATGATCCTGCACATACCCTGGTGACTATGCTTGTGGATTACACTATTTTTGCGCATTCTATACCCGTACTTTCTATCTGATTTTGTGAACCTTCATTTTTTGTTGTGTTATGGCTGCATTTAGGAAACCACTCATGTTTGACTTTTTGTGCGTTATAGATTAACTTTGGTGACTAGGATTGTGGACTGTATTTTAGTTGTGCATTCTATACACATATTTTTTATCAGCTTTCGAGAACCTTCCTTTTTTGTTGAGTTATAGTCGCATTTAGGAAAATTCCCATGTTTGCGTTTATTTGGGCCATCAATCAACTTTGGCGACTATGATTCTAGATTGTATTATAGTTGTGCATTTTGTACGAATATTTTTAATTGCCTTTCACGAACCTTCATTTTTTGTTGAGTTATAGCCACATTTAGGAAAACACTCGTGTTTGAATTTTTGTGGGCCATCGATCAAGTTTGGAGAATACGATTGTGGATTACATTGTACCTGTATTTTCTATTGCCTTTCATGAACCTTCATGTTATGTTGAGTTATAGCCGCACTTAGGAAACAACTAGTGTTTGAGTTTTCATGGGCCATCAATCAACTTTGGTGACTACGATTGTGGATTGCACTATAGTTGTCCATTATGTATGCATGTTTTCTATCACCTTTTGCGAACCTTCATTTCTTGCTTAGTTATAACTGCATTTAGGAAACCGCTTGATTTTGAGTTTTTGTGGGTGATCCATCAACTTTGGTGACTACGATTGTGGATTGTATTGTAGTTCTGCATTCTGTATGCATATTTTTAAATGCCTTTTAGAAACCTTCATTTTTTGTTGAGTTATAGCCGTATTTACAAAACTACTTGTATTTGAGTTTTTGTAGGCCATTGATGAACTTTGGTGACTACGATTGTGGATTACACTGTAGTTATGCAATCTCTATGTGTATTTTCTATCCCCTTTCGCAAACCTTCATTTTTTGTTGAGTTATAGCTGCATTTTGGAAACCCCTCGTGTTTCAGTTTTCGTAGGCTATCGACTAACTATGGTGACTACAATTGTGGATTGCACTGTAGTTGTCCATTTTGTACGCATATTTTCTATCGCCTTTTGCAAACCTTCCTTTTTGTTGAGTTATAGCCACATTTAGGAAACCCCTTGTGTTTGAGTTTTCGTGGGCCATCGATCAACTTTGGTGAATATAACTATGGATTGCACTATAGTTGTGAATTCTATAAGTTTATTTTCTATCCCCTTTCGTGACCCTTCATTTTTTGTTTAGTTATAGCGGCATTTAGGAAACCGCTCGTGTTTGAGTTTTCATCCCAGGCCATCAATCAACTTTGGTGACTACGATTATGTATGGCATTGTAGTTGTCCATTCTATACACGTATTTTTTATCACCTTTCGTGAACCTTAATTTTTTTTTGAGTTATAGCTGCACTTAGGAAACCGCTCGTGTTTGAGGTTTTGTGGGCCATCGATCAACTTGGGTGTCTACGCTTGTGGATTACATTATCATTGTGCATTCTATACACTTATTTTTTATAGCCTTTTGCGAACCTTCATTTTTTGTTGAGTTATAGCTGCAATTAGGAAACTGTTCATGTTTGATTTTTTTGGGCTATTAATCAAATTTGGTGACTATGATTGTGGATTGTCCTATAGTTGTGCATTCTTTACGCATATTTTAAATTGCCTTTCATGAACCTTCATTTTTTGTTGAGTTATAGCTGCATTTAGGAAAATGCTCATGTTTGATTTATAGTGGGCCATTGATCAACTTTGGTGACTACAATTGTGGATTGTACTATAGTTGTGCATTCTATACGCATATTTTCTATCACTTTTTAGGAACCTTCATTTTTCATTGAGTTATAGCCAAATATAGGAAAACGCTCCTTTTTTATTTTTCGTGTGCCATCGATCAACTTTGGTGATTACGATTGTGGATTGCATTGTAGTTGTCCATTATGTACACGTATTTTCTATTGCCTTTTGCGAACCTTCATTTTTTGTTGAGTTATAGCCACATTTAGGAAACCACTTGAGTTTCAGTTTTCATGGGCCATCTAACAACTTTGGTGACTACGCTTGTGGATTACAATGTAGTCATGCATTTATGCATGTATATTTTTAATCGCCTTTCATGAACCTTTATTTTTTGTTGAGTTATTGCCGCAATTAGGAAAATGCTCATGTTTGAGTTTTTGTAGGCCATCAATCAACTTTGGTGAGTATGATTGTGGATTAAACTATAGTTGTGCATTCTATACGCGTATTTTCTATCTCCTTTCATGAACCTTCAGTTTTTTGTTGAGTAGCTACACTTAGGAAACTGGTCAAGTTTGAGTTTTCGTGGGCCATCGATCAACTTATGTGACTATGATTGTGGACTGCACAGTAATTGTCCATTTTGTATGTGTATTTTCTATTACCTTTCGCGAACCTTCATTTTCTGTTGAGTTATAGCCATATTTAGGAGACTGCTCGAGTTTGAGTTTTCATGGGCCATTTATCAACATTGGTGACTACATTTGTTGATTTCACTGTAGTTGTGCATTCTATATGTGTATTTTCTATTGCCTTTTGTGAACTTTCATTTTTTGTTTAGTTATAGCTGCACTTAGGAAACCGCTCGTGTTTGAGTTTTCGTGGGCCATCGATCAACTTTGTTGACTACCATGGTGGATTGCACTGTAGTTTGTCATTTTGTATGCATATTTTCTATCGCCTTTCGCAAACCTTCATTTTTTCTTGAGTTATAGCTGTATATAGGAAACCGCTCCTGTTTGAGTTTTTGTGTGCCATCTTGGTGATTACGATTGTGGATTGCATTGTAGTTGTGACTTCTATACACGTATTTTCTATGCCCTTTCCTAAACATTCATTTTTCGTTGAGTTATAGTCGCATTTAGGAAACCGCTCGTGTTTGAGTTTTCATGGGCCATCGATCAACTTTGGTGACTACGATTGTGGATTGCACTATAGTTGTCCATTCTGTATGTGTATTTTCTATCACCTTTCATGAACTTTCATTTTTTGTTGAGTTATAGCTGCATTTGGTAAACCTCTCGAGTTTGAGCTTTCGAGGGCCATCGATCAACTTTGGTGAATACGCTTGTCAAATACACTATAGTTGTGCATTCTATACATGCATTTTCTATTTCCTTTGGCGAACCTTCATTTTTTGTTGAGTTATAGCCGCATTTAGGAACCCGCTCATGTTTGAGTATTTGTGGGCCATCAATCAACTTTGGTGACTACGATTGTGGATTGTATTGTAGTTGTGTATTCTGTATGCATATTTTGAATAGCCTTTCAGGAACCTTCATTTTTTGTTGACTTATAGCCACATTTAGGAAAATGCTCGTGTTTGAGTTTTCGTGGGCCATCGATCAACTTTGCTGACTATGATTGTGGATTACATTGTAGTTTTGCATTCTATACGTGTATTTTCTATCACCTTTCCTGAACCTTCATTTTTCGTTTAGTTATAGCGGCACTTAGGAAACCGCTCGTGTTTGACTTTTCGTGAGCCATCGATCAACTTTGGTGACTACGATGGTGGATTGCACAGTAGTTGTCCATTCTATATGCGTATTTTCTATCGCCTTTTAGGAACCTTCATTTTTTGTTGAGTTATAGCCACATTTAGGAAACTACTCGTGTTTGAGTTTTCGTGGGCCATCGATCAAATTTGGTGACTATGATTGTGGATTGCACTGTAGTTGTGAATTCTATACATGTATTTTCTCTGCTCTTTCGTGAACGTTTATTTTTCATTGAGTTATAGTCACATTTAGGAAACCTCTTGTGTTTGAGTTTTCATGGGCCATCGATCAACTTTGGTGACTACGATTGTGGATTGCAGTGTAGTTGTCCATTCTATATGCATATTTTCTATCACCTTTCATGAACCTTTATTTTTTGTTGAGTTATAGCCGTATTTACGAAACGGCTTGTGTTTGGATTTTCGTAGCCATTGACTAACTTTAGTGACTACGCTTGTGGATTACAATGTTGTTGTGCATTTTGTAATCATATTTTCTATTGTCTTTTGCAAAAATTCATTTTTTGATGAGTTATAGCCACATTTAGGAAACTGCTCATGTTTGAGTTTTTGTGGGTTGTCGATCAACTTTGGTGACTACGATTGTGGATTGTACTATATTTATGCATATTTTTAATTGCCTTTAGCGAACCTTCATTTTTTGTTGAGTTATAGCCATGTGAATAGGGTGATCCCACAATAGTGGTTTACAATTTTTGGCCAAACTAGACACTGAATTTTTTTTTAACTAAATCTTCACATTTGGGTACCTATAGCGGTTAAACCATGAGGAATTTGTAGATGATGCAAACTAGAGTCTCGTCATATTTTATCTATAGATTCTAAAAATATTTTTTTCAAAATTTTTGGAATCAGATTGCACTCTTTTTTCCATCTCCCACGAAAACTGGTTTTTTTTTAAAAACAATATTTTTTAAAAGTGACGCAAACCGTATAACGCATAAATTTTTTTCCTTGAAGGATAAAATTATAATTCTTTCAAATTTAGATTTGTGACTCCGATATCTAGTGCTTCCACTTGGTTAGATAGTTTTTTATTGAATATTTTTTCTTTAATTAAGTTTGAAAGTCAAACCAATTACAATTCAGACATAACGCGACCATATAACGCATAACTTTTATTGTATATATCGAATTTTTTTTTTTTTTTGGATCAAGGACTCCAATATCTGGTGCACTCATATTTTTCAATTTTTTTTTAATTATCTTCTATTTTTCCACATGTGCAGAACAGAGAGTTTTGTTTTCGGTGAAAAAACCTATATTTAATAAAACTTAAAAAACAAATAGATAATAAAATCAAAACATATTAAAATTATATTCATTGGATAGCCCGTTTTGAGGGAAACCTAACACCAGTCGGGTTTCTGAAATCTCCTCCATTTTCATTCTCAAATCGAGTTTTGAAGTGCAAAATTCTAAGCAATTTTGGTGCCTGAGAGGGTGGAGGTGAAAATAGGGGATTCGGTCAAATAAAATTCAAATGTTCGGTCGAATAGGAGTTCGACCGAACACCTTTTACATATAATAAAAAAATAATATAATTAAATAATATCTTTCGAAACATGATAAACATATTCGGTTAATTCGAATCTATTAAATATTAATTTTTAATATTAATAGTAAATATAAATTATATTCTTAATGGAAATTAGACTTGGATGGAGAGATGGAAGGAGAGATAGGGTGGTGGAGGTGGGTGAAGGAAGGGGTGGGAGGGAGGGAAGTAGGGGGCTTAAATTTGATAGGTATGATGGACACAAATCAAAATTTAAAGAAGATTGTATCGGATAAGGAGATATTTTTGGATAGGCTGAAAATTTATATAGAATTATAATGATATATATGTTTCCCGATTTATATATAATTTTACATACACTAAAGGGTATATGTAATGTTTTAAGGGCACCCTTGAATAGATAGCGATGAATTAAGAAAATTGAAATCAAATCCTCGAATCAAAAATCAGAAGTCAATCGGGAAAATCCGAGATCTGTCCGGGATCGGAAATCAAAAGAGTTCCGGATCCGAAATCGCTTGAAAATCCAGAAAAAAATCCAAAATCAGGATTCAGGTCAGGATCCAAGAAAAGGAAAAATCAGAAAAAAGATCGAAAATCAGGATCCAGGGGATCAAAATCGATCGAAATCGGCATCAGGCACTCCAGAAATCAGGATCCTCGTCAAATCAAAAGATCAGGCAAAGATCGAACAAATCTCAGGAGGATCAGTCAAAATCGTCGAGACAAAATCACTCAAAATCAGGATCAGAGATCAAAATCAAAGGCTTTGGTCAAGGAGACCGCGATCAAATCAAATCAAAAAATCAGAAATCAGCGTCAAATCAAAAGTCTCGAGAAAGACCAGGATCAAATCAAAATCTTTCGGTCAATCAATCAAAACATCAGGCGATCAAAATAAGGAAAATCGAACGAGGATCAAAGTCAAAATCAGGAGAATCCTCCGGATCAAGTTCAAGTCAAATCAAAAATCAAATCGACTCAGAATCGGGATCAGGATCAAAAATCAAAAATCAAACATCAAGGGAAGAAGGGTTCAGGATCAAAATCAATCATATCAAAATCAAATCAGGATCAGGATCAAATCTTTGCATCCGTTCCGCTTTCCGTCAAAATCCGGGTCAGGTCCGTCCGGACATCCGGCATCAAAATATCCAGGATCAGAGGGGGGGAGTCAAATCCAATCAAAATCTCCAGGATCAAATTCCGGGATCCGAAATCAGGAAAAGAAATCGAAAAATCAGGCAATCGGGGAAAAATCTCAAAATAAAAGGAGTTCAGGATTCAGGATCCGTCGAAAAGGAAAAAAGATCGAAAATCGAGAAGGAACAAAATCAGGGTTCAGGATTAAGGGGTCCAGAAATCGAAAAATCCAAAATCCAAAAGGTAAAGGATCCAGGATCCAGAGATCCGTCAAAAAATCAAAAGAAATCCAGAAAAACTCAAATCGAAAAATTCAAAATCTCCAGAATTCAGTTCAAGTTCGAAATCAGGTCGGAAAAATCAAAAAATCCGGCGTCGTCTCGATCCAGGATTCAGATCAAAATCAAAATCCAGAAAAACACTTTTAAAATCGGAGGATCAAAGAAAGAAATCCGAAATGTCAGAAAAATAGAGCTCGAGATCGAAAATCCAAAAATCCATCCAGGATTCAAGGGAGGATAAAGGTGGAAGGAAGAAAAGGGAGATCATAAATCAGGAAGGAAGAGGGGGTGGAGGGAGAAAAGGGGGAGCCGGAGGATGGTCAAATCAGGGAAAAAGGAGGGGCAGGATAGGGGATTAAGGGTTAGGGTAGAGAGAGGAGAAGTGGGTAGGAGGGGGAGACTTTCAAGAGAGATATAGAGGGTAGGGGAGACAAGGGAGAGGGGGGTTAAGGGTTTAAGGGTTTATTTTTTTTTGCATTGATTTATGTTTTATATATGTGTACAATAATTTTATAATTATATAATACTTAATTTTAAAATTTACATAATTTCCCATGGAAAAATTCAATGGAACAAATTTTATATAAGTTGTATATAAGATTCTTGAACTTAAGAATTCAATGAAATAATTATAAGTTGTATATAATTGTAATTTAGGAAAAATGATTTTAAAAAACTTCACTAGGTTTCAAATAAGGATTGAAAACATATATATGGGTTTACATGCAACCAAAAAAAGTGAGAGATGAAGCTATTAAAGATTCTTGAACTTAAGAATATATAATTGTAATTTACACAAAATGATTTACAACTATGTACAAGTTACTATAAGTTCTCATTTGAACATGTATAGGGTTACCAGTGAACTTGAAAACCATGGATATAATCTAAGTCAAAGATTTTGGTTCAGCCCACTCTTCAATAACATGTAGAATTTTTTTGATGATCATCACTATCTAGTCTCCATTTTCTTCAGCCACATGCATGTGGAACTGCATGAATATGTAGAGCGGAAGCAATTATTAAGTGACTATATTGATATACCTTGTTATCAGGTTGATAGTCAAAAAAATGAATCCCATGCTGAACAACTTTGACTTGTTTTAGCTATGTCCCTTGCACTACAACAGAACCTGCATGGTAAACATGAACCTAAGGTAAGACATATGAACGTGTGCAACATTTTTGTGCTCAAGGTTTGTACAATATATATTTAATGTTTATAATGTAATGTGCACATGTGAATACAATGTATATAAAATTTTAAATTCAAACTCACATGTGGGAAATGAAATTCCATCACTTGTTTTAGGTTGTGTTAGCTTATTCCTCTTTTTTGTGCAACACAATAAATAATAGCTAACATCGAGCTCTGCTATAACTGCAAAAACATCTCCTGTACACCAAATTTAAACAAAAAAATTCTAAAAAAATTAGAAATGTCTCTAAAGATCATTAACTAGATATATATAATATTTAAATTATTGAAAACTTACACATGTACCTTTTCTAACCAATCCTGAAATAGGGTCATAATCAATTGAAATCAAAGGAATGTCTTCAAATCTTTCTTCCTCATTTTCATCATATGTTTCTGAAACAACTAGTGGCACCGTATCCCATTTACCAACATATCCAAGTTCTTGATTGTTGCATGCATAATCAGAGTTTCCCTCAATGCACTCAGTGCAAAAACAAGAGTAATCCCTTGTGTCTAATGTCCATCCATGGTGACTATTTGAACTCCTAACACAATGCAAATATCTTGTTTTTTCTACCCTCTTGCATCCATCCATCGATCTTCTATCCACACCTAGATACATGTACAACAAAAAACTTATGTGAACAAATATGTATATATATATATATATATAAATTTTAAATTTAAATAAATTCAAATGTTTGATTTAATGTAATTTATATATACCCGATATCTCCCAAAACACTCTATGTGGAATGTGTCAGTTTGTTCTTGAAGATGTATCGACCACATTTGATGCAAAGTGTTTCTTGTACCAATCAACAACATCATGTGCATTGTCTAGACGATCTTCTGGATAACTCATTTGATGCTTTCTTAAAGTTTATTTGATGCAAGCTCCTACTCCATCATGCTCACCCTTTCCATACCCACTCTCAAAAAAACTCCAAACATGTGGTATTTTGTAGATTTTATGATATCTACAAAGTGCATAGAATGGCTGTGAAGATTTGAATTGTGCCACGCATCCATCTGACCATACAAAATGATTTTCAAATTTTACACCCCTACTTCTCAAATTCTCAAAAAATATTGTAAAGCAATGCTCTTTATCATCACTAATATAAAAGTGATATTCTTTCTTAATGGCTCGTTCTTCATCTGTACTCTCAACACCATCCAATTCTCATTGTGCATGTCGATAACACACATGAACCATAATAGTGATCTGCTTTGAAAAGTAATACTCTGATTGAATCTCCTTTTGATGTACAAAGGAGTAATTTTCTGCAAAGTCAACTACTGATAGAACTGTTCCACGTGGGAAAGTATCTCTCAATGTTTGGAATTGTTGTGCTTGCCACTTAGCAAAAAAGGAATGATGTATGTATGGTTGTATCAATTTTTGAAAATCTTCCATAAATTTCCCAATGGGAATCTCCTCTTATACATAGTTCAACCTTGTGGATTCTTTCCCAAAATTTGTTTGCAACTTTACATACTTGTACCTGTGTGAGTAAAATATGTGAATAAGTAATAAACCACACAATCAATGAAACATTACATTATAGAGAATGCAAATAACAATCTAATCAAATTGAAACAAATAAACTCTCTAAAAACAATACTTACCTCTTGCAATTTACTTTCTTTGTTAGCTCAGTATCCTGAATTCTTGAAGGAAATTTAGCCAAATTTCCACATGTCTCACAAATTCCTTTTATGTAGTTTATTTGAGGTCCATTTTCATGATCACATAATATAGACTTTATGAACAAACTTGTCTATTTAGGAGGTGCATTTTGAAACCCACATCTTTCTTCCCTCATCTTTCGAAACACCTGATAGTAGAGATCAAATTCAATATGATAACGACAACAACAAGTATCAAAAAAAAAAATTATCTTCACATAATATGGCTTTAACCTTTGAAACATTGTTTTCCCAATATTTATATGAGGATATGCATTACAAAAGTTCATATACATCTCAAATTGTGTTATGTCTAGCCAATGTTTGATATGATTTTCATAAATACCAGGTCCAATCCTGTGTCTCATAACATCTATAGTATTTGATGATGAACAAATCTGATCATGCCCAAAACTTGAGACCAAGTTCCTAACAACATCTTCAATCTTGTCAGAATGGGGAGCTCTACACATAATTGTCCAATTTCCTTCTAAACTCTCATCCAAAAACTTTCTCTTTTTCTCATATTTTATTAATGTGGTTCTACTATAACCAATTTCAGTTGAAAGTGTAGACATTTTTCTTTTTCTTGCTATATCTTGATGTACAATAGATGTCAACATCACCCTTCTTGTAGTGGCCTTATCCACTGATCGAGATCCTTTCTCAATGGAATCTAAACCCTTTTTAACATTTTGAACAATATCCTTTTGTAATCCTGTGTGTTTCTTCTTATTTGATGCCAAATGTACACCCAACAATTGTAATGAATCTTTGAGCTCATCACGAAGAAGTAAACGCGATAACAATTGGGTTTTTTCAAGTGTATCAAGATGATTGAAATGATGATTGATTATTCCATTTATAGATTTAGTCATTGACCTCTTTCTCTTATTATAAGGCTGGCTAGCATAACATTTCAGTTTCTCCATATGCATTTCAAGTAAATGATCTTAATTTCTATGAGAAATTTGTTTCCTCACCTTTTCAGCTAGTTTTATATGCTCATCCATATCAGTAGGAGGAAGTGATCCTGACCCCTCTCCAACATGCATTTTTTGAACTTGTGCCTCCTCCCTATCTTCAAGTACCATGTGTTCTTGAGCAGATTCATTTGATCCAATGTCTAGATTTGCATCGACTTGAGCATGAGAACTTCCTGCTTGTTGAGCCCTTCCTACATGTCACAAATTATTTTTCAAACAAAAGTGAGAGATGATGTTATATAAGTGAAGTTTATGTATGCAAGAAAACAAAGTGATAAGACATGATGCTATAAGTGAGAGAAGTTTCTACTAGTTTTATATGCTCATCCATACCAGTAGAAGGAAGTGATCTTGACCCCTCTCCAACAAGCATTGTTTGAACTTGGGTCTCCTCCCTAACTTCAAGGTCCATGTGTTCTTTAGCAGATTCGTTTGATCCAATATCTAGATTTGGTTCGACTCCAGCTTGAGAAATTCCTACTTGTTGTTTGAATTTACATGCAAGCAAAGAAAGTGAGACTATGAGTTATCTAAGTGGAGTTGCAAAAAATAAAATCAAAGATTCTTTAACTTAAGAATTATATAGAACGAAAGCAATTGGAAGTAGATGATAAAGAATTTAGGGAGTGTCTATGCAAGATGACTATTGGAAATATATTTATAAGCAAAACAAATTGAGGTGCTAATAAAAGTCGTAAACACACACTTGAGAGAGAGAGAGAGAAGAAACAAGCATGTACCTTGTTTCTTTCTATGACAATTTTCCAAGTTTTGTTCACGCCTCTTTTGTTCTTCTTCTTTTGACAATTTTTGTTGAGACGCATTTTTTCTTTTTCTTTGTTGTCCCATTTTCTTCTTCAACTTAAAGATGACTCAAAAAAATTCCTCTATCAACTTAGTTAAATTCTCCTCCAAATTTTAGCTTGATTGATAAAAATGAAAAGTTGTCTCTCCAATATTTTCCTCCTTGATAAATGTGCAAAAACCTCTTCTCCAAAATCTACACTCCAAGTGATATAAATGAGAATTAATCTTGCAATTTGATATCTAGAATAATGAAAAATAAGCTTCTATTTATATGCATATGGGATGGGAAAAAAATTATTCTAGTATACATGGAATAACTAGATCCTAGTTTAAATGAATCAAGTAGTAAACAAACAAGTTATTTCATTGTTGAGTTTGTTGTTATTTAATGCATAGGTATGCACAACATATCTAGTAATTTTAGAATTTTGTTAAAGTGTAAAAAATGTATAATAGAGGTATAATTTGAATTGAATTTTCTTAATTATATTTGAATTCAATTTCAAGTTACTAGTGTAAAAATGTATGAATTAAATTTTCTTAATTATATTTGAATTGAATTTCAAGTTACTTGTCAAAAATGTATAATAGAGGTATAATTTGAATTGAATTTTCTTAATTATATTTGAATTGAATTTCAAGTTACTTGTCAAAAATGTATAATAGAGGTATAATTTGAATTGAATTTACTTAATTATATTTGAATTGAATTTCAAGTTACTTGTCAAAAAGGTATAATAGAGGTATAATTTGAATTGAATTTTCTTAATTATATTTGAATTAAATTTTGAGTTACTTGTAAAAAAGATTATATTTTGTTCTCAACTCAATGGTTCATGTTGCTTAAGTCATTTTTTTAAAAATATTTATTGTGATTAACATGAATGAACTTAATTATAAAGTGGAATTGATTTCCTAAAATTCTACTAGAGATCAAATGTATATTGAATATAAGAAAATGTAAGTTGTAAGAGATCATCAAATAAACAAACATGTATGTATATTGAATATTTAAAGAAAATGCATACATATATCATGTGTAAACATGTAACCATAAGCAAACACATGTACATACATGTAAAGATATTCAATGTATAAACATAACACATGTTATAAGCAAAGAGGCAAATGTATGTATATATCATATAAGAAAATGTATGTACATATCATATAAGAAAATTAATGTAAATTAGAGATCATCAAATGTCAAATACTAAAGATTAAAAAATAAGAAAATGTATGTATATATCATATAAGCAAATGTAAGAGATCATCAAATCTCGATTACTAAAGATCATCATATAAGAAAATACATGTAGTAAAGATCATAAATCTAGTGTGTAGGGCCTAATATGAATGTCGACTCCTGGTCGAACGACCATCTGAATGAGAACGGTCCTGCTCTGATAGATGTGTTGAGCCTTGCAAATAAAATTGTGTATAGAATGTGTTAAATACATATAATTTATATTAAATAAATTTTATGAAAGTTATTTTTAAATGAACTTGTATTTTTAAATATCTATCTAGATCTATGCATACATAAATATTGCATGTAGATATATACACGTGTATATATAAAAATTTAAAACTCACATGTCCACTAGCATCAAATTCATCCACATCTGAGTCATGTCGATCATGCACATGATCTGGACCAAGGCTAGGAGTGACATGAGGTATGTCCACCTGTAACAATATATACATATATATCAACTTACATGAATATCTAGTTAAAACAAAAATTTCAAAATAATTAAAAAAGAATTGAAACATGCACATGCACACATACATGCACATCATCTGATATCAGATGACCTAAGTCCTCTGAAACGGTCACCTCCACCATATCCACCAAATGGTCAAGCGATGAGTCAACATCTGCATCCATCCAATCTATCCCATGTCATGCCATAAATGATGAATGTAGAGGACTATGAAGGTGAGATGGCATCGGCGATGATGAACCAAAACCAATCAACATATCAGTAAAACCCATAGTCTGTGCAGCTGCCGAATGAACTGTAGGTGGATCTTGATGCGCACTAGTGCTCGACTGAGAGTGATGGGATCCTAGAGCTGAACGAAATCTGTGTGCCAAAAGATCTTTGACATGCTCTATACCAATCCCATTATCTGATGCAATGTGGGCATATGCCTCCAACAGGTCCTCAGCCAAACTAGAGTCCTACATGCCATATCTCCTGTAAGTGCATCAAGCTATGTAGGAGTAGGGATGTCGGTCACTGTAAAAGGATCCATGGTGGTCCACTGTACTGAAAATGGCATGGATTGGGAATGTCTGGACATCAAATATTGACCTACAAGACCATCAGATATCTTGGTGGTGGTAGCCGCAATGTCACCTATAGTGTCAATTGCTTCCTTTTGGGAAGCAACGGGAACCTCATCTACTATGGGGGCTAGAGCTGGGGTGAGAGTAGGAGGCCTCTCGCCAACCGATGCCCTAAAGACTGGGGCTGGTCTATCTACTCGACGATAGGTGGGCCTATCAAAAATCTTGCCACGCCCCTGACCAGGTAGTTAACTTTGAGGCCCAAATGCACCTCAGCATACAGTTGAACAAAATATAAAGGAATCTGGTCATTGTTTGGGTATTGACCATGTGCTGTGAGAAATTGTGGGTAGATCAATTCAGCCATAGCACGATCGACACATCTAGTGACCTGGTATCCCCTAACCTTATGCACATTTTGATAAAAAGGAAAACAAGTGCTTTTTATCATTTCTTTGGTCACACTATCATGTATTTGTGTAAGGGGAACATCACCATGTACTTCCTGCATGCGGGAAAGAATAGCAACTACTCTATTTGGGGAATATGCACTAGTCCTCTCAAGTTCATCTCTTAGTTTTTCTAAACTATGTAATATTGACATACATGGTTCAAAATATATCCCTGGGTTTGCACCCTGTGCTAATGAGTCTCAATTTTTTAATCTCATTAGTGGTCTTTGCAAACAAAGAATCTGGCTCAGGTGGAACATGATCTACATTTTCCATGTTATATATATATACAATACACCTAAAAGAGCAATGAGACCTTGGTAAATAATATATCTAGATAAAGGGAATACAAATCTAAAATAGTTGTAATAATTCATCTACTCATCAATAATATTTTCATACCATTAACAAAAAAACATTCAACATCTATCATAGTTTTTAATAATTTCAAAACATTCAAATTACTAGATTGCACACAAAACATAATCTAAAACAATTCTAAAATTTAAATTTAAAACATAATCTAAAATAGTTCTAAAATTTAATGGAAGATGTGTCTAAAATTAAGAATTCACACTAGAATATCAATATTCCATAAGAATCTCATAAAGAGGATGAATTTAATGGAAGATAATATAAAATCCTCCATATGAGGTTGAATTTTATCATTACATTATGAGTGAATCATCTCAATTATATAGCCAACAACATCAAAAAATTATAGATTGGAAAGCAAAATAATCACACATTTATTATATGTTTATATGTATAAAGTTTAGATACCATCAAACTATTTAAACTTATAGATTGCATAAAGCTATAAATTGAATTATTAAAACTAATTTATAATTAAGAATCAAATCTAATAAAGTTTGACTTCATATTGCATGTACTTGTTATAAATATCTCACTAATCCAACCATACATTTTATATATGTTAAAAAATATATAATTTAACAATTTATACAACTTCTAATTATGATAATAAATCTAGAATCAAACATGACCCAAATGTAGGATAAAGACAAGAATCTTAGTTTATACCATTATTTTGAGTTTGGTTTAATAGAAATTGAAAAAAATTATAATCATGAAAAAAACAATGAATAAACTAAGGATCATTTTAACAAGGGTGAATTAGTGCCTAAAGATTGGCCTAAAAAATTATAATATTCAACATTCTCATCACAAATGATATATGAAAACTAAGGATCATTTGGTTATATATTTTCATAGATTTAAAATTTGGATATTTATTACTATAACATATTCATTACAATTATATTTTTAAATAATATTGTAATAATTTATTATGTCTTTGTAATTTGTTTTGTGGATTTTAATGTTGTTTTTTAAATTTAAGTTAGAGTAAGTAGAATCTAATGATCTAGACCTTAAAAAGATTCAAGTTATTTATGTTTTCCTTAAAATTACGATTATTGCTCGATTAAATAGATTATTGATTGTATTTAGATTTCAAAATTGGAAATACTTTAAAATTATAGAACCATATTATCCTTTGATACAAAAAGCTATGTCAAGGATTATTTGTATCTTCCTCATAATTATGTTTCACATATTGAATATTTCAGGAAGGATTGCATGGATGATTTGAAAGTTGAAGCAAAGATTGGTTGAGATCGACAAAGGATATTTTGATAAACTCCAAAATCCTAAGAATAGAGAAGATGGTGAATCATATTTTAATAGACCTTATCTTCACTCCTTCTATTCAAATGAAACCTCTCCAACCAATATATTGGATTGCAAAATAAGTAATAGATATATATGAACTTACTCCTAATCCCCCTCCATTTACCCCACCATTAGATATGCATATTGATATTCACCTACTCAGGTTTTATGAGACCCTAGGTGGCTTTGTGAATACATCAAAAATATTATGCATGATGTATAATAATTTAATTGTGATGGATCAAGATATATTCCAAGAATTTATAAATGAAGTATATATTCATATATATGTATTTGTTTGATTGTTTAAAATTAGTTAAAAATTTCTTTGAGGGATTTATGCAAATATGACATAGATTAGAAAGATAATTTCATGTCATTTTGGTGAAGTCATAACTTAACTTTTAATTTATCATTTATGGGAATGACATCTTCGAGAAGTTTATAGAAGGCCATAGATGGTGGGCCACTTTTTGAATTAAATTTAGTTATTGAATTTGTATTTTTTGGATGCGCATTTATATTTAAATTTACATGCCAAAGTCACAATGTCCTACTCTTGATTAAATGCGTACAAGAAATTAAGGAACTTGGGATACCTACCTCCCAGTGGTCTTGGAATGGATGCATTTAGATGGAGAAGGATTTCAAAAGGCTCATGGTACTTGTGGACCCCTCAAAGGCATGATATATAACACATGAACTTTATTTTTGAAATTTGGTCTTTAGTTGTTGGCTTCTAGTATGAATGTTATCTATAAGGTGGAATTCTTAGTTGAGACTCTCAATCTTCCATTGTTGGTTTCTAGTGTGATTATACAATATGAGCCAAGTATTAATTTCTAATGTTAATTATTGAAAGAAGGTATATAAATTATTATTCGAGCATGTCTTAATTCTCATACAGAGTTGTCTTAGTCAATTTCTCAATGTATGAGTTCCATATATTTGTAATTTTTTCTTAATATAAAAACATATTTTATTTCATTAATTAACCTATCTATTCCATGTTACAAAGGATCTCTTATTTTAAATTATAAGTATATAATTCAAAATTAATTAATAATTTTCAAGATAGAGTACACACAATTTCTTTAGTTAAAATAAAATAATATTCTTATTTCCATGAGAGTTATGTAGAATGGTAGCTTGATGTCTTGAAAATATTTCTTTCATACATACTAAATTTTTTATCATGTTACATTATGAGTGAATCATCTCAATTATATAGCCAAGCACATCAAAAATTTATAGATTGGAAAGAAAAATAATCACACATTTATCATATTTTTATCTGTATAAAGTTTTTACCATCAAACTATTTATACTTATAGATTAAATTATTTTTGAATTTGGTTATTTGGGTTCAACATGTCATGCTATAGGATTTTCTTGTGTTTTCACCATGTTGTCATGTGTAGATCATAGCTATGTATTTTATAGGTGTAGGAATTTTAGAGGAAGGCAAGGTTGAACAAAATGCATAAGGATGAGATGGAGCCTTGTTTACCTTAGGATTTGTTTGAGGCTCCCTTTGAGCATAATTGAGGGGTGGTTGGTCCTCTTGTAGACACGACTAATTTAGAAGGTCTTGTCAAAAGAAATTTAGAGGAGATTGGTAGAGACAAGAATCATGTTACAGATGGATTAGTTGGAGTTCATTGCCTCTACCATTCTCTTGAATTGAAACATTCACCTCTTGGTATTCTTTCTAATAGTCTAAAAATATGAAGAAGGTTCAAGTTTAGAAGATTATAGGAACCCTTTGGTCTCAAGTTTGGAAACTAAAGATGGAAACTCCATTACAAAGGAACTAGGTTCATTCATGGAAAAGGATAAGGTTGACAATAAGATATAGTTCCTTGAAGAATTTTGGATTCAAGTTGTGTTCAATGATAGATCTACTAATGTTTTTGGGAAAATGACCCTCTTTATTAGATACATTGCCACTATTGGTGGATTATTTCTAATTGGATGCTATTTTTCTAACTTACAACTATATTTTTCTTGTTGTTATTCCATGCCAATATGATTGATCATTTGTTGTCTCTTTATTGGTCTTTGTAAAAGGGTGGGGGCCTTTCAAAATTTCTATTTCTAATTCATAAATTCAACCAGAAGTATTTACCCTAAAATTAAAATATAAATTTAAACTTTAAAATAGTCTTTTTTGATATTATATAGTAGCCTCACATGTATTTAATTTATAAATCCTATTATTCTTTATGTTTAATTTCAAAATTTTAATGCTCGAGCAATTATAGGTTACAAGTGCATTCTTTACATTTTTTCTTTTTCTTTTGTACTATTTTGTATATGGGTGTCTTATATGCATTGCCTCAAACATATAATTTTGATGTCCTATACCTAATTCTAAATGTAGTTTTATGAATGTATTCCTCCTTTATTCTTTGCTAATTGTAATTCAATATTAGACTTATTTTTTTAAATATGGCCACCCCTCTCAATCAATAAAATAAGTCATCTATTTTAGGTGGAGGATATTAATGTTAATTGTTTATTTATTGAACATGTACATAATCAAGACAACTTGTAAAAGTGTCTTAAATCTTTATTTTTCATAAAAATAGTTGGAGCATCCCATGACAAGACACTAGAACATATAAATCCTTTCTTTAAAATGTCATTTAGGAAATCCTTTAATTCATGCAAATATGAAGTGTTTGTTTGATAGGGATCTCTAGATATAGGGGCTAATTCATGGATGAACTCTATTAAAAAATAAAACACCCATTTAGGAGGAAACATGAGGAGTTCATTCTAGGAAAGACATCCTAAGGCTTTTGTAATGGAGGTTTATTTTCATTTGAATGGTTCTCATTCACTTTTACTAAATAATTTAAATTAACAACAAACAAGGCACACCCTTTTCTTTATTCTCTTTTGAGTTGTAAAATAGAAAATTTAATAATACCTTCATTCCTTCTAATCATAATAGAACTATTTTATTATACATTTCATTCAAACAATCTAGTTTCTTTCCTCTAAATTTATTGCTCGAGTATGTGCAGGATCATCATGGAAAAAACAGGCCCTTAAGTGACAAAAAATTCAAAATAATCAGAGTTAGGCAACTTGACATAAAAATTTGAATAAGTTATCTATATTATTTAAAAAATATGTAAGAATAGAATTTGTAGAAAATTGAATGTAGTTTCTAAGCTACTAGTTTTTCTTTATAAAAAAAAAAGCTATTTGGTGAAAATTTAAAATTTCAATGTGATACTTAAATTTCAGGGAAAAAATAAGAAGTAGGTGTCTGCTAACCACCCTAACCACAATAAAATGATAATATTTTTTTAAAATATTTTAGATATAAGTAGAGGACTCATGCAAGATGTGATGCATATTTTTTTGTAATTTTTTTCCGAAGTAAATAATTAATTATGAATTTTTATTACAACTTTTTAAAATATAAAAACTCATATGTCTAACCACCTTAAGTTGGTCAAAACTTCATGAAATTCAATTTTTCTTTTTTTAATTCTATAGTATGCGAAGCATAAAATTTGATATGTGTTTTGGATTCAAAAAATGTGATACTGTTTGAAAGCTATATTTTTTTTTCAATCAGCCTATCAATTAGGACTTTAGTCGTAATTTGAATAGAAAATGAATAAAAATTACTTATTAAATTCAAAGTAAAGCATAATTTATATCAGTGAAAAGCTGAGAATCTCCTTTAAAAACCCTTTTCGTTTCATCAATTTTGGGTATAAAAATAGTTGTCAGCCACATACCCATCATATTGCCACTTTTTGGCCCATCATGATCTTGCACATACCCCTTCGATTCATACATTTAGAACCAACCATCTTTGGAGTAATGTCATAAGAATCAAAGGAAAAATATGAATAATTTTATCCAAGTTTCCATTGTATGCACCCTAAGTTATAATTTTAGAATGGTATCATTTATAAACTATCTAAGTTGGGACATGTACACAACTCAACACTACCTCTTTTAACAAGGATTTAGATTTTAAGTTGAATTTCTAAACTATCTAAGGTGATACAAAATAGTAAGAAGCACCTAATTATATTAATATTTTAAGATATAAAATATATTAATTCTACTTCATAGCTCTAGGTATGACATCTTCACATCATTATCACCATGCTCCCTACCTTTCTTTGTTGGTGTCATATCCACCATGAATGAGGCCCATTTTTCTAAAGGTCCTATATATAAAAGATAATTAGATAAACCTTCACCAATGTTTGCATTTTAATTCTAATTGATTACCACTTTATACCTTTTACCAATTTATAATTTCATAGTTTACCAATATAAAAACTTGTAGGGGAATAACTATAATTCCCCATTTTTATAAATAGTCTAGATTACCTAAGTTCCAATTGAAGTTTTGTTAGAGTGTAATATAATATGTTTAGTTCTAATCAATGGTTCTAGATTAATTGTTTCAAATCCCTCAAAAAATTATACTCATTAGAGAGGTTGTGCATTAATAAATCTTACCAATTAGGGATCATATTCTTATTTATACTTTCATACCACAATCATTAGCATAACTTATCAACCTCAATGAGGGAAATAGTCACTATTATGGTTCACATTTTTATTTACCAATAATTCATTATTGTGGGTTGAACAAAATAATCCATCTGATACAAAATTATAAAGATATATGGTTATCAACAATAATTTTAATAACAAATATAACCAAAAAGAATTAATATGAACTGTCTGATATAATGCCTCAAATAAATTTGTTTTATGTTCAGGTAAGGCTTAGAAACATTAAAGAAAATGCAATTGGAGGTTCCTTGGTAGAAATGTATGCAAAACGTGGAAGCATAGACAAGGCATGTTAATTTTTTGAGAGAGTTTTGAAATGAGTTTCTAAAATCTTTCAAGCAATGCAACACCATTTTTTCAACACTCTCTGCCCGTGCCAAAATTGGAGCTTTGGAATAGGGTATGAACATTCATCAAAGCATGATAGAAATAGTGTTTGTTGAAAATTCTTTAGAAACCTTCAAGCAAATGCAATTTCAAACAAAGACATGCAATTTGAAATCTACAAATTTCAAACATTTTGCATTTAGGGTTTCAAAATTTCTCAAACAAATGTGTTTTAAAATCTACAAAATTCAAATTTAACCAACCTGTGAGTGAGCCATGGAGGTTGGGTTGATGAATTGTGGCTATGGAGGTTAGGTTGATGCACATTTTACCCATATTCATTTGCTACATTCACGTTCGGGTTTGCTTTCGCCACATATAGAGCTCCAACAAAGAATACGTAGAATGCATGACAGTGATAGTTTGTTTTTATTTTTTATGCCCTATTTCAACAGGTTCATTGGAACATCCATTCGAGCAAACCCTATTAAATATTATTTTTTTATTCATATGTTTATGAGTTCAGTCAAACCTATTGTTCGACCGAACCAGTAGGTTTAGTCGAACACTTAAACTGGTTTGGTCGAACCATAGAGTTCGACCAAACCCCTTGTCATTGTGAAAACAAAAATAAATCAAATTTCCTTCCTCAAAAAAATTGTAAACCACTATTGTGGCTTAACCCAATAAATATTCAGCAAGCTCCCTTCAGGTATATATTTTTTGGGTTAAGTATCGGCCCGCTCATCGCAAATGAGCCACTCGGCCTTTTTTTTCAAACTCCGCTACACCCTCCACATGTCTGCTCTGCGCTCCCCGAAAGTTTTGCTTCCTTCACATTTAAAAGAGGCCCCGCTATGTTGCCACGTACCATTGCTGCACACAATTGATGACCGCTTCCCTTCACTTTTAAGTAGAGCTCCACCCACATGCCATGTATCGCCTTAGCACAATATTTCGACAGTGAAAGATAAAGACACACATAGGTTGTGCTATGCTGCCACATGTTTCATTGGCACGTTTTGTAGTTGGGTGACAGATGAAGAGAACCAAACACCATGACTGGCTGCCATGTGTCATAATTGCTTTCTCTTTACAGGGTGATGACACTTGCCTACTTGACCTCGTTGGGACCATTGCCATCATTTGTAGGGGATGCACCTGAGCTTGGAATGATCATATGCTTGGTTTCAAATCCTTTTCTATTGCAACGACCTGGAGGAATACTCAATTCTGCATCATTGCCAGGGATCCTGAAATCTTTTACGTTATTACTCTCCAAGGCGGGTGGGAGTTTCAGCTATATATACTTCTCTTTGTTTTGAGGGAAGGTCCCAAACTTTTAGAAAAGACACCAGGCCTTTATTATTGTTTTTTTCATTATTGTAATGACTCTCAGACTGTGCCAATTGTTCGGCCTTTCTGTTCTTTTATGCTATTTGATTAACTTTAGACTGTGCTGCTATTGTTTGAATATTTCATTTGAGAACTTCTATAAATTGAATGCAAGTTTGTTGGTCTAGATCATGTCTTATGACTCTTCTTGGCAGTAGGAATGTATGCAATTTTAATTTATGTCAATGAATAGATTATCTATACTTTAATCTTTAGTTTCTGCCTTTCTAGGACATTACAAATACCAATTGGGCCCTTACATCTATGATTTATCATGCCTATTATTAAGTCTTGGTGCATCGCCTTAGATTAGACTTTATTTTTATATATTTGCTTCTTTTTCCCTTTCCAAAACCCCATTATAAAAGAATCCGACTTATTTAAAAATATGGAGGTCACTCAGTTTAGTGCAAAAGGTCCCCCATAAACTAAGTTTCCCATAAGACACTGTTACCTTGTTAATTTTTGGCATCAACAATTTATTCTTTTTTTGGCATGCTTGGTGGGACAAAGCTTAAATGAATTTGTGCTTTAGAGGGGTGTATGAGCCATCGACCTGTAACTATATCCCAAACCACAAAAAACCCCTGTTTACTAGTATCGCCACTAGGAATAGTGCAGATTGCAAACCAGCTGGTAACAATTCCGCTTCCTCCACCTGTTCCTCTAACCATGTTGCTACGTGCTAATAGAAATTATGTGGCATGTGACGCTAAAAGTCCCCTAGTAGTGCCAATAGCACCCACTGTTTGGGCTACTATCCTGGTCTCAGCTATGAAAGCTATACCCAAGTTTACCAGAGATGGCTTAAGAACACCCGCAGAACATCTACAAGATGTGGCAGATGTGTGTTTGGTGCATGGGATCACCACACAAAATGTAGCGTTGAGGCTCCTCACCATATATTTCAAAGGAAAGGCACTATATTGGAACTGGACATTTCCAGCTAGCACTATTTGTACTTGGGATGAGCTCAGAGATCCATTCTATGAGAGGTTTTCAAATGACAGAGATCGCTCCTCACTATACCATCAACTATTTGTCATAAAATGAGCTCCCCAAGAGGCTATGATGGAATTTAATGCCTGATTCCACACAAACTGGTAGAGGATCCCTATTGCTATCCATCCAGCTCCTGAGTTGGCATTCATATTTTATATGAAGTCCATCAACCATGACATTTCTATGATGATCAAGTCTTTGGGAGGAGCTACTTTGTCAGATGCTTACAGTGTCACCGTTAAAGCCGAGAATCATTTGATAGATTGCAGAAAGTTGCCTCTTCAGCCTATCATGTCGATATTTCCTAAAAATATCGATGCCCACACAAGAGGTCACATTGACTAGTGTGCCCGCACCTCCCTAGTCAATGTACACATATGCAATAGTGCTGCAAAATGTTGCCTCTACATCCAGTTCTTCCAAGGATGAAATGAGCGATCTCAAGGAAATGCTGCGAACTATGGAAAATGACATAACCACCCTCAAGCAAAATCAATCAATGCCTCTAAAGCCTACCTATTAGAATTATCAAGGTGGATGGTCTTCATATCAACAAAATCAGTACCAAAGTGGTCCCTGCACTAATCCACTAGCTCTGACAGCTAACCAAATAGTGTCAATACCTACTTCGCTGACAAGCGCTTCACCAAGCTCAAGTAGGGAATTGACCACGGGACAAAACAACCTCAATGATGATATCAATCTATGGTATTTCCATTGTAGCGATGTGCACATTCCCCAAAACTGTCTGCATGGCAACTTACAACAAAAGATGGCAGAGCAACATAGCCAAGGTACGACTTCAAACCATAGAGGATATGTATATTCCTCACCACAAATGGAGAGCACAGTTCTTACTGCACAAATGCAAGGGATGTCCCTAGAAGAAGAATCTGACATTGCTCCTGATCACACGCTCTTCTCATGGATGGAAGAGGAAGAGGCGATGTTCACAAACGATCCTTCTACATCAAAGGCACCACAAGTTCAGTCTGATTATAACACTCACTCTAAGCAAAGGTTTACGAGTGAACCAGTCACACCACAATGCAAGAGCACCTCTGATCAATCACCTAGCATCACCACAGCCGTGCCACCATTTCAACTGTGGAAAGAAATTGTGATAACAAAAACCAAGGAACATAAATCCTTGAACCCTCCATCATTCAATGTGTTGGAACAATTAAAGAAATCCTCCACCAATGTGTCCCTATGGGACACCCTAGCAATCCCAGAGTAGAAAACATTGCTTCAAAAGGCTCTCCAGGAAGATGCTAGTTCTAATCAGACACAATAGTTTCTAAAAGAAAAGGCCATAGATCTAATGCCTCAAGCCAAAGTTCTCACAAATAATTCAAAGGAACCTCTTGTGGAAGTTAAAGGTAAGCTGAAACCATTCTTCGTAACCCTTATTGTGGGTGATAAACTGTTGCACAATTTAATGATCGATTTAAGTGCTAGCACCACAGTCATGCCCAAACAAATAGCTAAAGTCTTGGGACTTAGCTATGAACCCATGAAGAAGGGATTTTTGCAGCTTGAGGGGAACAAGGTTGAAATAATGGGGATCATTAAGGATCTTCCCTTAACTCTTTTCGGCTATCCTAGCATCATTGTGCCTCAGGATACTGTCATCATTGATGTTCCTCCTATGTTTGATCTTTGCTTATCTCAGGAATTTACTGCTAAAATAGGAGGATACTTATCGTTGGATTGGACACACTTGATTATCCGAACCAAGCATGGGGCTAAGCTGAAGTTATTGTCTAAACCACTACATGCACACCATGTTGCGGACAAAGCTATGATCAACTTTGAAGCCACCCATACCTCCATCACTAAAGATGAGATGTACTGTGCTAAATTGCTAGAGGATGAGGAGGTGACTGGGGATTGAAGTAAAAAGGATGAGGATATTCTAAATGAGTTCATTGACATGGATACTTTTGGAAATTACCATGCTATTGCATTGGGAACATATGTCATTTTTTATGAGGAGCAAGAAATTTTGGAGATCACAAAGGAGCCTATAAATAGTGCAACCTCTGAGCTGTGGACACTATATTTCGATGGAGCAAGATGCAAAGTAGGCACAGGAGAGGGGATATGTTTGGTATCCACACAAAATGAAAAATCCTAAGGTCTTTCCACTTCCAATTCACTTGTTTGAACAATGAAACCAAATATGAAGAACTAGTACAAGGTTTAAGCCTTCGGTGCGAATGGGCATCAAGCAATTAATGGTGTTCAAAGATTCTGAGTTGGTGGTCAACCAAGTCCGTGGAATTTCTATGGCAAGGAATGTTCACATGAGATCCTATCACCACCGAGTCTGGGACTTGGTTGAGGGTTTTGAAACCTTCAACATCTAGACTGTTCCCCGAGAACAAAATGGTGACACGGATCACATGGCAGCAATCAGATCCTAGTTTGATCCTACCTCCAAGCTTATACATAACAAACACTCTGTATAAGTAATAGTTCAACCATTGATTCTCGATAATGATCAAATTTGGAAAGTGTTTGAAATTGATGAACACATTGCCTCATTCATCCAGCAGTCGGGGGAATTCGCCGATCAGCTCCAACCAAAGATTGTCGAGGCTTATGAGGAACAAATCATGCAGCTCAAATCTAACAAGCTTTCGAAAGGATTGGTTATTCTTGAAAACATTCTTGATTGTGATGATGTAAGGAATTATAGAAGGAAATTTGTGGCAAACAAAAGTGACTATATAGACCTTCAGGTCTCAGACAACAGAAACCTTCAAGTCAGAAAAGATGTCCTACATCATGATAAAGCTGAAAGGCTCATCAATTTCTACGAGAAATATGGAGTAGTGGCTTGGTCCTATGATGACTTGAAGGGATACAATCTTGACATCATCCAGCATACAATCGAGCTGGTCGAGGGTGCAAAACCAGTCCGAAAAAAGCAAAGGCCAGTGAACTCCAAAATTGAAGCACTAATGGTGCAAGAGCTAACAAAGCTAATCAAGTCACGAATTGTCTTCCCAATCAAGCATAGCATGTGGGTATCCAATTTGGTCCCGGTCCAAAAGAAGAATGGAGATATCCGCTTGTGTGTGGACTTCTGAGACCTGAATAGAACACCCTTGAAGGATCATTATCCCTTTCCTTTTATGGAGTCAATCCTACAAACAGTAGTAGGATCAAAAAATGTTTTCCCTGCTTGATGGCTTCTCTAGTTATAATCAGATCTGAGTTAAAGAAGAGGATCAACACAATACAACATTCACTACAAAGTGGGGAACATTCGCATATGCTAAAATTCCTTTTGGTTTATCCAACGTAGGGCCAACATTCTAGCAGACAATGAACATTGCTTTCAGTGAGCTAATCAATAAGATTATTCTAATTTATTTGGATGATCTTACTGTGTTTTCTAAGTCTAAGGATGATCAGTTTGATAACTTAGAAATGGTTTTTCAGAAATGCCAAGATTTTGGGGTTTCCCTGAATCCAAAAAAATGTGTATTCGGAGTGCCATAGGGCAAGCTATTGGGACACATGGTGTGTAAAGAAGTTTCAATCGACCCTAAGCCGGTGAAAGCCGTAAAGGAACTCCCCCTTTTGGTTAACAAGAAAGGAATTCAGTCCTTCCTAGGAAAGGTAAATTTTTTTAGCAAGTTTATTTCCAACTTCACGGGAATAATTAAGCCAATTACCTTGATGCTTAAAAAGGATCAAGCATTTAAGTGGACGAAGGAAGCCAGAGAATCCTTTGAAAAAGTTAAGGATGTTATTTCCTCAGCTCTGGTATTGGTTAATACAGACTTATTTAAGGACTTTATAATGTATTTATTCAGTAACAAGCTAGTATTGCTAATGTCTTGACTCAAAAAGATAATGAAGGAAAATGACAACATCCAGTGGCATTCTACTCCTGGACCTTGAAGGAATATGAGACGAACTATAATTTGGTTGAAAGGAAAGCCTTTACAATAGTAAAGGGACTTAAAAAATTCCACTATCTAATCTCCTACAATAAAGTGATTGTCTATGTCGTGCATTCTAGTGTGCACGAATATATCATGGAGGGAGAAATCACAGAAAAAATAGCTAATTGGATCACCAAGATCCTTGAATATGACATTGAGGTCAAACCCACCAAAATCATCCTTGGAAGAGGACTATGTGAATACATGGCACATGACGAGGAGATACCCGCCGAAGAAGAGCAACCAGAGCTTGTTCTGACGAATGAGCGAGAGTCTAAGGGCTACTGGCTAATGAATAGAGTGAGGTTTATGCAAACAAGAAAGTATCCGCCAGGTCTTTCCTCCCAAAAGAGGAGATACTTTTGGCTATATAATTATGGATATGTGCTAGTGGAAGGGGTCCTTTTCAAAAGGAATTTCAATGGTCTCTTCCTGCGATGTGTTACTTCAGAGCAAGCAAAGAGAATCCTCGACACTTTCCACAACATTGTTGTAGGTGAACACTTCTCTGCTAAGACCACTGCCATCAAAATCATGTGTGCAGGTTACTATTGGCCCACACTTTTCAATAAATCGCACTCCTTGGTGAAGTCTTGCAAGGAATGCTAGTTCTTTACAGGCAGAAGGAATGATTCCACAATGCCTCTCAAGCCTATAGTGGTGGATGAACCATTTGCACAATGGGGCCTAGACTTCATCAAGATGATTAATCCCACTTCCAATGCCAAACAAAAGTGCATTCTAATGGCTACAGATTACTTCACAAGGTGGATAGAAGCCGCTCTGCTTAAAAATGCAATTGAGGCAGAAATAGTGGATTTCCTCGAAGAGCTAGTGACAATGTTCGGCCTTCCGAAGACTATTATTTTTTATAATGCCATTGCTTTCCTAGGTGCAAAGGTATGTCACTTTGCATTAAAAAATGGCATATTTCTTAAGACATCATCAAATTATTACCCATAGGGAAACAACCTAGCTGAGTCAACGAACAAGAACCTAGTCTAACTCCTTAAAAGAATTGGTTCGGAGCACCAAAAAGAATAGCCCAAAAACCTTCAAGCGATGCTTTGGGAAGACCACATAACTCCTAAGCAAATCCTTAAGACTTCGCCTTATGAGTTGGTATATGGAAAAGAGGCACTCTTGCCTATATCCATGGAGATTACAACACTTCAATTGTTCAAATCCCATGAGATAGAACAAAATGACACCATGGAGGTTCGACTTTCTAAACTATTAGAAATACAAGAAAAAAGGGAGAATTCCCTAATAGCCATGACAAACCACCAGCAAGTGGTCAAGTGATGGTTTGACGGGTGTCTGACCAAGGCTTAAAGTGCGAAGACTTAGTGCTAAAATTCAATGAAAGGGCTGCTAAGCTAGGTCAACACAAAAAATTTGATAGCCTTTGGGAGGGTCCATTTAAAATCATTAAGTGCAAAGAGCATAATGCTTTCGAATTGGAAAGCATGGAATATGAAGCCTTGGGAATTCCAGTCAACAGGATTCATCTTAAGCTATTCCATTGAGTGTCAAATTTTACTATTGTACATATGTTAATAATGCTTTTATTTTCTTTCCCTTTATGTTGGCTGGTGTTTTTTAGAAATTAATTCGTGTTTCAGTAGAAAAACAACCCATCATTACAGAGAACAGGGCAGTAAAAATACTTTGTAGGAAATCAACAAATAAGTTGAAAAAAAAGAAACCCATATGACAGGAAGCCAAAAGAAAAAGATCCATAGTTTTTATAAAGCTATATTTCATTATATATATATGCTTTTGTTTCTACATGGAGAGAGTGGCTAGAGATCTCTAATTCAAAAAGTATGTGATTATACATGGTTTTCTTTTCATATATACTATATGTATGGCCTTTTTAGGCATATATACAAAAACTAGACAACGGGTGGCGTATTCTTAAAAGAAAATAATAAGAAGTCCAGGAGGCATTTCATTCAACGACACGAGTAGCAGTTGTCAATGCATCAATGGCAACGTCTACCAGGTCCTCATTAGTAGGCACACCGGTAGTAGAAGTAGCATCATTTGGAACAACAGCCATTTCTGAAGGAAACACAAGGTTCTTGAAGTTAGTGTACTAGTCAATATTGTAGAATGGCACTACGTTATAGATGTGGAAGAGAAAGTGCAAGGCCTGGGTAACTCTCTGTTGGTGCTCTTTGTGTGTCTGGAGGTAGAATCCGCTGAGAAACAACATCCACGGGACGACCGCTTCTTCCTCAATATAGCGTATGAGGTCACTGGTTGTTGGCAAGCCTACTCCATATGTAGCGTGAGCAACGACCTCACCTAGACCATTACGACACTTTTTGGGAAAGATTTCTTTGACTAAGTTCATAACCAGGGGCCTAGGGATACCAATATCCAACATAGACGCAACAAAGTGTGAGCAAATTTCGGTATTAACACGGTATTTATCTTCATACTCAAGACAGTCCTAACCCAGAACCCACTTCATGGCTATCAAAGCCAGGGAGTGTTTGTTTTTCTTCATCCTCTTTAAATGCCTAGTAGAAATCTCACTGAGGAAAGCTGTCTATGACTTATGACACTAGCCTAATAGGAGTATCCATGGTACCGACACACTACTATTACCTACTATCTATTTTTGAAACTTGGCTACAACCTAGCCTATCAAGAGCCTTTCCAGAAATACAGCCAAATACTAAGCCAATAACCTATTTCTAAAAATTGCTCGAATGCTAAGTGTGATTTTCTCACTACTTAGAGGCCTATTTATAGAAAACATAAGGAAAAGCATGCTAATCGGCTTCTCAAAAACGTGATGATAATCAAGTGCCAACTTGAAAAGCATGCCTGGATTTACTCGCATTTCCTAACCGGTTGCATCTGCTAAAGTATAGCTCAATGTGTGCAGAGTTAATGAGAGCTAATTAATTAGCTTCAAAATGGTGGCACTCATCGGCAGAGACTGCATGGTCCAAAGGCTATTATGTCACCTCACAAGCATTTCCCAGAACCCATGGTAGGATTCATATCCTTTTAGGTGTTGGTTGTTGCTTTGGCTTAATCATTCCATTCAGGATATTAATTTCCAACGCATATGAATGTCGAGTTAAAATGTGAATCGTCGGCCCAAGTTTCAAGGAAATCAACCCATATCACATCGTTTCCAAATGCAATTATGCCTTTTCGTCACTTTAGTTGCCAAATATCCCATTTTCGCATGAGCCAAGGAGTTGGCGGTACATGCCGAATTAAATGCAAAAAGCCCACTTTCTTCTACCACCTTGAGAAGAGATAGCTAAAATATTGCATGCAAAAATTTTTATGCTTAAATGTCTTTTGAAATACGCTAAGCCAAGTGAAGAAAAGTTTTTGGCATATTCAGAGCCAAGTAAAAGTTATAGAGAATTCAAGCCCTCCAGAAGCTTTCATCTAAGGAGAAAATGGCAGAGAGTTCATAACAAAAAATTCAGGAGGAAGCATACCAACCCTTGCTCCTGGCTATACGGTCATCAAAGGATGTTTATGTCTATGAAGATATATCATATGGTACGCCTGGTATACCAGGCAAGCCGAAATGGTCAAATACAATAGAGCTAGATAGGCCCAAGGATTACAGAAACCAGAAATGGGTCCATGAGGAATGGAACAATATTCATGACCCACACCTCACAAAAAACACTAAGTCTTTGAGAGAAGCAGGCTGTGCAAGGATGAAGCATCCCATCAAGCAATGTCGACAGTGAAAAAGGTATGGTATAGCGGGCTTCCGCAGTCACTACTAAATTTGACACCATTTTCCGATGGATGTTCGTCGGACGTTCGACAAATCTTTGTCGGAAACACGACAAAATGATGAAAATATTTTCATCATTGTTTTTTCATTGCAAGGCCGACGATGAATTAAATGTCGAAATAACGGAGCAGATTCATCAATTGTCGGCATCATAAAATGGCCCACATGTTCGTCAAAATATTGATGAAAACTTCGTGTATCCACCGACAAATTACACCAGAAGTTCGTCGCCATTTCGACGAAATGGGCAAGGAGTAGCGTCGAAACAACACCAAAATTTTGTTTCCATTTTGACGAAATGGGCAAGGAGTAGCATCGAAACAACACCAGGCGTTCTTCGCAATTTCGACGAAATGGGCAAGGAGTAGTGTTGAAACAACACCAGAAGTTCATCACTATGTCGACGAAATGGGCAGGAGGAGCATCGAAACAACACCAAAAGTTGTCGAAATTGCGACGAAATCGCCAAGGAGTTATGATGAAGCCTTCGTCGCAGCTATAGCAAGTTCGTCGAACCTTTTTGGTGATTCATCGATGGTTTTCGTCGAAATTGCGATGAAATAATGCAATTTTTTTTATAAAAAAATATTCGTTGAAATGTACCATCGTAGAGACTGATCACGATTCAGGGTATAAAGAATCATTTTCTGCCACCATAGTGAAAATTTAGCACTTTCTTTCATCTTTGCATATTGGTTTGATGCTTCAAACGATGCATTTCTTATATTGAAAAGTGCATTACCTTATTGAGCTTCTCTTTGTTTCAAGAATAGTTTAATATTCTCTACTAAACATGGCCAACCATTTGTGGGTGGAAGCTCATTTGGCCCCTTCCCCCCTCACATCACTCTCAATTCCCCATACCCAATCATATAACATTAATCATTCATTCATCCATTAATAACATATAACATTCATTCATTCATCCATTAATAACATATAACATTCATTCATTCATCGATTAATAACATTTAACATTCATTCATCCATTAATAACATATAACATTCATTCATTAACATATAACATTTCATTAATTAACATATTAACATTCATTCATTAACATATAATATTCATTCTTTCAGTTTTTACATATCAAAAATATGGTTGTCATGATATGATTACAATCACTTTTTTTTTGTTTTTGTTTTAAAGCTACATAAAGCTGAACTAGAGTATCATTTTCTAAATCAATATTTTCCCCCCCTTTAGTTTTTCTTCCCTCTGCTTGTGATGTTAATATACGCCTAGTCATCTTCTCATTGTTGGAGTTATGGGCAGACACTGAAAGGGGGAGGGTGAATCAGTGTCAAAAAAATTTCAACTTCGACCAAGATTTTTCATTCTGATTTCCTTTTCTTGCAACAATAGAGTAGAGTAATCACTTTTGAAAGCACAAAGATATGACAGCATTAACTTAGTCTATTTGACAACTTATGAAAATATGATTTGAGTGAGATATCTTGCATTTTCCAAAACATAGCTCAGATTTGATCACAATATTACTCTGATTAATGCATTCATGAGTTGAATGTATTCATAAACAGAATTGAGAATAGTAATAATCCCAACAGAGAACTGAAACAACAACATAGAAAAGTAGAGAACATACAGAAGAACAAAGAGACAAAAGCTTTTGCTGAGTGGAAAACCCTCCTGGGGTATAAAAACCACTCCTAAACTGCCTTACTGGCTTAATCTTCAAAACCACTGTTAACAATGCCTTATAGGCTAATTTCTGAGCACCAACTCAAGGAGCACCAACCCCTCATTTAGAGACACCAATCTCAAGGAGTACCAACCCCTTACTCAGATTTCAGAATTACATTCATAATATCAAAGGATCTCTCTGTTTTCAGTTAAGCACATATTTCTCTGTTTTCTCATCTATAGAAAACCTTAAGGACAATATCCCAGAATTACAATCACCAACGTTCACTTTTTTCAACACAAGTTTATAAATACATTTCAAGTATGTCAGTTATGAAGAAATCTTCAAAAAGCATTTTTCACCAGATTCTAAAATTCTCTTGCTGATTTTTGAATGTGAAGCTGAATAATGACAGACTATAGATGATGGTAAAAAATCAATAGTAACGCTTATCCAGAGAACTGCAAATCATCCATTATTTCAAAAACGCAACTGCTCAAAAAGGAAACACAATGAATATTCTGCCATGTAATGGTTCTGAGATTCGATGCCAATCCATGATGTCGACCACAGAGTTTTGAGTCTTCGTTAACCATTCGCTGAGACATCCAAACAAGTATGCCGAAGGAAATTATAACGTTGATCGTTCCTTTGGTCCCTATGCATCGCCATGAGCTTCTGTCGTCAGGGAGAAACCATATTGAAGATCTTTTATGTTTCCCTGAAATCACATTTCTGTTATTTGTTTCAGTCACTAAGACACAAGAGTCTTTCTCACCGAGATGCCCTTTTCGTTTCATTCACTATCGCTATAGCCTTTTGATATCGGAGAGACCTCCTGTAGAGCACACCATGTCTTTCTGAAAGTTATCCTTACATCCGGTGTCGCTAAGAGACTTCAATACCTATGCCAAAAGTTACTTTACCACTGTCATTCATCCCTCTGTTTGTTGTTGTGACATTCTGCTATCGAGGAGATGTTATGTGGATTTCATTATGTTTCACCGAAAGACTTTATCTCTTGTAAGTCGCTGAAACATAATGGTTCTCTTGCCGATGCATCCTTCTATCTTATTAGTGTTGCTAAAGCATACCGTCGTCGGGGAGACCTCATAGAGAAAACCTTTTGTTTTACCGAAAGCCCACTTGATACACAATAGTCGCCGTGACACATGGTTTTTCTTGCCGATGAGACCATCCATTCTATATATGTCACTGTAACTTCAAACCATCAGGGAGACATCTTGTAGATCATTTTAGTCATACCGAAACATCCCGAATTCACACCTGTTCGCCAATACAAGTCAAATCCTATGACGGCAAAGACCTTTTTGTTTTCCATTGGCGAGACCAGAGGTCACTCGCCAAGACCTCTCTTCGAGCACATGAGTCATACCGAAATGTTTATCCACTCAGAGTCGTTGAGACAATACCAACCTCTCACCAAAAGCCCCAATGTAAGACTTAGTCACCAAGACTTGACGGGTTCGCTATGACATTACTCTGAAGCTACAACCTTTACCGATAAGACCTTTCGGTGCATGGTCGATGAGACAATATGTCTTCGGTGAGACCACATACCGAATACAACACTCCTTTCGAAAGACTTCCACATGCATTAGTTGGGGAGACATCACCCTTTTCGCTATGACCCTTCATCAAAGCCTTAAACTCTTGCCGATATGTTCCCATTCAACCTTCGATCGGTGAGACAAAGCAATTTCGCTGTGACCACATACCAACAGTATAACTTATGCCGATATAATCCTTTTCTGTCACCGAAACACAAGAGAGTATCACACCAATAGATGCCTGGAGATGGATCCCAATCGTTGTGACATCAAATAAGTCTTGCCGATATGATATTTCAATGGAGGTCGGTGTGACATACCAATTTCGCTAAGACATCATATCTATGCCGCAACTCTTGCCGATATGAACTTTCTTGTGCCAGTCGCCAAGACACAAAGCGCTCGATGAAACAACGTGCCGATAGGGATTACTTATGCTGATGCACCACATCATGTATTAGTCGGTGAGAGGCGAATCATTTGGTAAGACCTCTCAGTGGTGAACAAACCTCATGCCGATAGACTTTTCTTCTGTCGCGAAGACCATGATCACTGTCACGCCGAAAGCAGCCTGTATATAAGAACAAATCGTTATGACATCAGAAATGTCTTGCCGATAGGCAACACAGACATTTCAAAATGAATCAGGGAGACCCTACCATTCTTACACCGATAAGTGTAAGCCCGAAAGAGAAACAACCAATACCATTAGACAAATGAGATGTCAGAATCAAGGTAACTATAGTGCCTTCAAAAATGTGAGTTCAAGGAATGTAATCAAATGGCTTGTAATCATGTGAAACACACCTGTGGTAGGAAAGAAGAACCATCCTGACAAAGAAACCATCTGTCAACTGTGTCAGTCAAAGAAATAGCATTCATAACATGAACCAGAGACCTCATCACCATGAATTTGAATCAGAACAAGTAACTATCTGTAATAGCCAAGACACATTAAAGAAGTACCATAATAAAGCATAAAGATCCAAAATGAGACTGATCATCAAAGAGAACCAACTGAAAGGGATTTTGACATCAAGGACAAACTATAAACACAACTGAGATCCAAAAAACTCCCCCTTTGTCCTTGATGGCAAAACACAAATGACTCTCCCCCTTTTTGCCTCACTGACAAAGGATAGAGGAGAAGAATGTGTAATGCTAGAAAACACAACTGAGAAGCCAACCAAATACCATAAGAACCGGCTGCAAATAGAACAATAGTGCAGTAGACATATTGAATAATTTCACATCACCAATGCAAGATAGAGCTTCATACTATAACAACACAACTTCACTCACTTCAAATGCACATAACTCAATTTCAAAGTTCAAAAATAAGTCCCAGCCATACACGATGAGGTTAATACTACCAGTCACCTTCCTTAATCGAAACACAAACAACATAGCATATCCCATGAACATGCACAGTTCTCAAACTGCTATAGCAACCTACTTAGATCACTGTACCATACTCAGAAGATCAAAACACTCAATTCTGTCATACCATCTTGCAAAAGAAATTGTAAGTATCTTCATTTAGCACACAATCTTAACTCAGCTTCTTCATGCAACACCGAATAATATCATCACATAAATAATTCCTAACATCAAACATGTTTTTCAATCACTATTCTCCAAAGATAAATCCATCGACATCCCTTCAAAAACAAAGGCTTTCTTATCTTTAATATGTTGAGGAACTCACCTATATGTCTCCACACTGCTCAAAGATGTCATAAGGACATACCCTTATTTCCAACACCCAAGCATCCAAAAGGTTCAATTAAAAAACAATGTGCACTGTCATTTCAAAAACTTCTGAAAACTGTCAACCATTAGACCAAGCAAAAACATTTCTTAACATCTTATACCACCAAAAGCAAATGCAAGATGCCATACCTCATTCTAGACTCCATAGGGGTAAAATATATTACCATAATAGACTCCCCCTAAGTCTTTGCTTCTTCTCAAGACCTGGAAGGAAAAACTTGTGCAAGGAGTACACAAGGAGTTTTCTTAGAAGCATCTTTATTGCTCTTCTTGCCATCTTGATTGCTCTTTCTTCTCCACACCAATGAAGACTTCTTCACTTGTTTGCTTAAAGTACTTGTCTTTCTGTTGAATCTGCATTGCTATACTTTATGTCCAATTTTATTACATCTGATATAAATGACTGTGATTGTTCTGAGAAATAGAAGACTTTCTATAGAATTTTCCAGCATTGTTCCCTACATCATTATCACTTGTATTTATTCTACAGTCTCTTCTCAAGTGACCAAAATTGTTACAGTTTTAACACACCACATCCTCATTTCTAGGGACATTAGAATGATTCTTATTTGACCATCTTATGCAATCAATTGCCTTATGACCATAGTCATTACAAACATAACAATATCCTTGGAAAGAATGATTATACCTAAATGAGTGATCATGCTAAGGATGTGAAGTTCTGAAGACATTTTTCCTTTCTCTATGAATACCTTTAGATTGTCTTCTAGTGTCAATGTTATCCTTTGATGCAACACTATTGTAACCAAGATCAACCTTCATTCTTGGTGTTTGTTTGGCTGTAAACTTCTTTCCATCTGAAGTAGTAAACACTGTTTCATGTTTAGATTTTTCTACAGAGCTTTGTCCAACCTCATATCCCACTCCTATAGGATCCTTAGAATGCTTTTGCCTGCTCAACATCTCATTCAATATATTAGTACTATGATCAAATTTCTGAATTTTACCAGATTGAGCCTTGATACTTTCAAACTCTTTTCTTAAAGCAACTATCTCTTCTTCAAGTTTTAGACAAACAATCTTTTTAATCTCCAAATCAGAACTCACAACATCTGCAATCCTCTTATATTCTTCAATTTCAATTTTCTGACTTATAATCATATCATCCTTAAGAGTTAGTTCTTTTAACAAGGAATCATTATCAGAACATTTCTTTAAAGAATCAATCTCATTTTCTAGATTATTACACAACTCATCCTTGTATTTTAACTTGACTTCCAGACTCTCTTTTTGTTGAAGCTATCTTGTTAAAAATTGGTTTTCTTTTCTAAGCTGCTTAATAGTATCTAAGGCACATAGGAGTTCACCTTCCAAATCAACGTCACTTTCTAGTTCATCACATTCCTGTTCAGAGTTGACTACACCCAAAGATTGATCTACTTTTACACAAGTTTCTTGATCATCTAAATATTCATTAATGATCTCCCTGGACTTCTTTTCAAAATTATAAAGGTTTACACCTTCTTCACTCTCAGATGTTTCACAACTTATTTCAGTATCAAAAGATATCTCCTCTTGTAACTCACTATACTGATTCATTTTAGTCAACTTGTCCCAAACATCCTTAGCACTACTGTAATGAATGACTTTTGTAATGAGTTTACTTGGCAAGTTATTAAAAATAGCATTTATAGCTCTAGTATTGGATTCAAGTGCTTTCTTCTCCTCAAGAGTGGAAGGAGATGTTGCAGATGTAGTACAACCCTTTTCAACTGCTGCCCACACTTTAGATCCTAAAAAAAGTATGTATGTTTCCATATAATAAAGTTTGTTTCTTCGAACTGAGGAGTTCCAGATCTAGGATACTCTACCATTTTAGAGCTACTGTTTATGAACTCTTCCTCATTATTCCTTATACTAGATTCAGGTTGAACATGATGACTAGCATTTTGCTGAGAACATCTTTTTCCCTTATTCCTTTTGTTCTTTCCCATATTAACCAAAGTACTCCAAGAAACTAGGAACAATCCTAGGTGGTTTAGACCTATGAGAGGACCCTACACTTTGATACCAATTGTTGGAGTTATGGGCAGACATTGAGAGGGGGGGTGAATCAGTGTCAAAACTTTTTCAACTTCGACCAAGATTTTTCATTCTGATTTCCTTTTCTTTCAACAATAGAGTAGAGTAATCACTTTTGAAAGCACAAAGATATGACAACATTAACTCAGTCTATTTTCCAACTTATGAAAATATGATTTGAGTGAGATATCTTGCATTTGCCAAAACATAGCTCAGATTTGATCTCAATATTACTCTAATTAATGCATTCATGAGTTGAATGTAATCATTCATAAACATAATTGAGAAAAGCAGAGAGCATACAGAAGAACAAAGAGACAAAAGCTTTTGCCGAGTGGAAAACCCTCCTGGCATATAAAAACCACTCCTAAACTGCCTTATTGGCTTAATCTTCAAAACCACTGTTAACAATGCCTTATAGGCTAATTTCTGAGCACCAACTCAAGGAGCACCAACCCCTCATTTAGAGACACCAATCTCAAGGAGTACCAACCCCTTACTCAGATTTCAGAATTACATTCATAATATCAGAGGATCTCTCTATTTTCAGTTAAGCACATATTTCTCTGTTTTCTCATCTATAGAAAACCTTAAGGACAATATCCCAGAATTACAATCACCAACCTTCACTGTTTTCAACAAAGGTTTATAAATACATTTCAAGTATGTCAGTTACGAAGAAATCTTCAAAAAGCATTTTTTCACTAGATTCTGAAATTCTCTTGCCGATTTTTAAATGTGAAGCTGAATAATGACATAATGTAGATGATGGTAAAAAATCAATAGTAACACTTATCCAGAGAACTGCAAATCATCCATTATTTCAAAAAAATGCAACTGCTCAAAAAGGAAACACAATGAATATTCTGCCATGTAACGGTTCTAAGATTCGATGCCAATCCATGATGTCAACAATAGTGTTTTGAGTCTTCGTTAACCATTCGCTAAGACATCCAGACAAGTATACCGAAGGCAATTATAAGGTTGATCGTTCCTTTGGTCCCTGTGCATCACCATGACCTTTTTCCATAGGGGAGAAACCATATCAAAGATCTTTTATGTTTCCCCGAAATCACATTTTTGTTATTTGTTTTAGTCACTAAGACACAAGAGTCTTTCTCACCGAGATGCCCTTTTTGTTTCATTCACTATTGCTATAGCCTTTTGATATCGTAGAGACCTCCTGTAGAGCACACCATGTCTTTCCAAAAGTCATCCTTTCATTTGGTGTCGCTGAGACACTTCAATACCTATGCCGAAAGTCACTTTACCACTATCAGTCATCCCTCTGTTTGTTGCTGTGACATTTTTCTATCGGGGAGACGTTATGTGTATTTCATTATGTTTCACCGAAAGAATTTATCTCTTGTAAGTCGCTAAAACATAATGGTTCTCTTGCCGATGCATCCTTCTATCTTATGAGTGTCGCTAAAGCATACCATCATCAGGGAGACCTCATAGAGAAAACCTTTTGTTTTACTGAAAGACCACTTGATACACAATAGTCATCGTGACACATGGTTTTTCTTGCCGATGAGACCATCCATTCTATATATGTCACTGTAACTTCAAACCATCGAGGAGACATCTTGTAGATCATTTCAGTCATACTGAAACACCCCAAATTCACACCTGTTCACCAAGACAAGTCAGATCCTATTCCGACAAAGACCTTTTTGTTTTCCATCGGCGACACCGGAGGTCACTCGCCGAAACCTCTCTTCGAGCACATGAGTCATATCGAAATGTTTATCCACTCAGATTCGCTGAGACAATACCAACCTCTTGGAAAAAGCCCCCTCACAAGACTTAGTCACCAAGACTTGACAGGTTCGCTATGACATTACTCCAAAGCTACAAAATTTGCCGATAAGACATTTCGGTGCATGGTCGATGAGACAATATGTCTTCGGTGAGACCACATACCGAATACAACACTCCTGCCGAAAGACTTCCACATGCATTAGTCGGGGAGACATCATCCTTTTCGCTATGACCCTTCACCGAAGCCTTAAACTCTTGCCGATATGTTCCCATTCAACCTCTGATCAGTGAGACAAAGCAATTTCACTATGACCACATACTAACGGTATAACTTATGCCGATATAATCCTTTTCTGTTGCCGAAACACAAGAGAGTGTCACACCAATAGATGCCTGGAGATGGATCCCGATCGCTGTGACATCAAATAAGTCTTGCCGATATGATCTTTCAACGGAGGTTGGTGTGACATACCAATTTTGCTAAGACATCATATCGATGCTGCAACTCTTACCGATATGAGCTTTCTTGTGCTAGTCTCCAAGACACAAAGCGCCGGATGAAACAACATGCTAATAGGGATTACTTATGCCGATGCACCACATCATGTATTAGTCGGTGAGACCCGACTCATTTGGTAAGGCCTCGCAGCGGTGAACAAACCTCATGCCGATAGACTTTTCTTCTGTTGCGAAGACCACGATCATTGTCATGCTGAAAGCAGCTTGTATATAAGAACAAATCGTTATAACATTAGAAATGTCTTGCCAATAGGCAACACAGACATTTCAAAATGGATCAGGGAGACCCTGCCATTCTCATGCCGATAAGTGTAAGCCTAAAAGAGAAACAACCAATACCATTAGACAAATGAGATGTCAGAATCAAGGTAAATGTAATTGCTTCAAAAATGTGAGTTCAAGGAATGTAATCAAATGGCTTGTAATCATGTGAAATACACCTGTGGTAGGCAAGAAGAACGATCCTGACAAACAAACCATTTGTCAACTATGTCAGTCAAAGAAATAGCATTCATAACATGAACCAGAGACCTCATCACCATGAATTTGAATCATAACAAGTAACTATCTATAATAGCCAAGAGACATTAAAGAAGTGCCATAATAAAGCATAAAGATCCAAACTAAGACTGATCATCAAAGAGAACCAATTGAAAGGGATTTTGACATCAAGGACAAACTATAAACACAACTGAGATCCAACACTCATGACGTGGACCCCGCTGCAAGAGGGGGTTTGTTGCAATAAGAAAGAAATGTTAAACTGATATGCTTTATTATTATTGTTAAAAGTATTTCATTAATTAAAAGAACATTAGAGTTGTTCTCTTTACCTGATGGGTCCATGTCATGTTCCTAAACTTTTGTTATAGACTCATGCTCAACATGTTGAATACCCTCTAAATCCTGATCTGCAGTTGAAACACGAAAGGTTACATTAATTAATAAAACAATTGAAATTAAATATGTTTAAGAGAACATGAGAGTGGTCCTCTTTACCTGATGGGGCCACATCATGTTCTTGATCTTCTCTAGCCTGATCATGCTCAACACGTTGATCACACTCTACATGCTCTAAATTTGAAACGTGAAAGGTTACATTAATTAATACACCAATTGCAATTAAATATGTTTAAAAGAACTTTAGAGTGGTCCTTTTTACCTGATGGGGCCACACCATGTTCCTGATCTTCTCTAGCCTGATCATGCTCAACATGTTGATCATGCTCTACATGCTCTAAAGTATCAGGATGCACGCCATGACCTTCATCTGCATGTTGTGCTCCACCCTCACCAGGCTATATTCCAATGTCATGTGCAGTATTATCATTGCTTGAATGTTTAAAACAAATAGGCATGTAATTACTTTATGGTGGAAATTAATATTGAATAAATTGCACAAGTATTCAATTTTAAATAAACTTTATTAAGTTTTTTTACCTGTGTGTTGGATGTAGTGGAAGGTTGTGTTTGCCCAGTCAAGACTCTTAGGCATTTAGCCACGGCTCCATAGCCTTGCTGGAAGGCAATCATTAAGTCATCTTCTGTGGCAACTTTATTGAATTTAGAGCCCTACATTTTTGCATAAGATCATGAATTTTTCTTCTATGGTGTGATAAAACCAAAATTGTTTTTAATTTATTATCTGGATACCATATTTCATTTATTGATACTTACAATTTGTGTGGCTAATTTCATATAACCACCAGAGCCAAGTTTGTGCTGCCCTATGTTTTTCTAGTCTTGCCTTTGTTGCCTTCGATGTGTCAGGCAGCTTATGAAAAGTTTGAAATATGTTAGATTATGTAAAAAGAAAGAGTAATCAGTATATAATTACATTGTTGATAGTATCACATACCTTCCTTGGCCCGGTGGTGTCTTTCCTTTTTTCTTTTCAGCCTTCTCCTTTCCATCCGACACCAGGTCCTTCCACTCCCTCTCGAAATCATGGGGGGACGCTCATACTTTTTGTTCTTCTCTAAATGTGACCTATATTGGTCCCTCACATACTTTAGATAGGTACCAACTTTGAAGGACCTTGGTTCGGTTGAATGTTTTATCACCAAACAACACAACTAAATGGTTAATGAGCTCATCTTTTAAATCTTTATTTTGGGCATTCCACAGTCGTATGGTGGGCCCGAAGAGCTCCAATGTAATATCACTTAGATGTTTATAAAAAACATCATTTCCTGCAAAATGATCATGGGATCAAGAGTCTAAAAAGAGTGATCAATAAGTAAATTTCAATTGGATTATATATAATAATAATTAAAACATTTTAAAGTACCTGGGACCTTCTCTATCTTTATGGGAATGAAATCCTCGATCACCACAAGTGTGACCGTCAATGTTCTCGTACTAGTAATACAAGAAGATCTAGGAAATGTTGCTAGAACATCACTAGTACTAGTGGCCTCTGCATCCCCAGGTACATGTCTTGACGCATATTCTGGTATGTGTTCGCTGCCAGAGGGTGCATTAACGGATGCCTGCATGGTATGTGTTGACGAAATTTAAGAGGAAAATATAGGCACGGATGATGGAGTCAGATGATGTGATGTATGTGTAGGAAGATCAGGATGGACACTTGTACCAACCCTTACTCCTCGGGCAGCACTTGTAGTACCCTGATAATGGCCAAGAGTATCATGAGAAGGAAAATAGCCCTGTAAAAACAACACATATTTTAGTTCATGACATAAAAGAGTACAAAATATAAAACCATGAATTAAGTTATGTTATAATTAAAGACCTCATGACAGCTTACTTGCAAGTTTTGTAATCTCTCAGTCAATATTTTAACTCTCTCTCTTATCTCATCTATTTGAGGCACTATGAACATCAACTTAACCATTTCTTGATTGCATTTTTTTTGGATCTTCTTTATCATATCGAGAGAGTTTACTGAATAAGAGATGTCATCATCACAAAATATTGACTGCACCTCACTATGGATGCTCTCCTTTACTGCTGGTGCCTTTCCCCAATCAGTTGACTACAACAAGAATATTAAAAACATTATCGAAATTAACCCAAAAAACTTATGAAAAAAACATAATAATAAAATATTTTGCTTGTATCTAATTTGTACAATTACAATGAGGTAAACCTGTTGGGTAGAAGCGCTTGAAGATACATCACGATCTATGCTCTGGGCTAGAGCCTTCTTTGTACGATCAATGTCCCCCTATGACAAAAATTAAATATAAAAAAACATTACCGAAATGAAACCAATAGACTTACGGAAAAAAACATAAGAATAAAATGGTATATTGGAGTCATTAATTGGAGGTTGGGTAAAATGGTACATAGTACATACCACCCCCATAGTAACTGTGTTTGTAACTAAGTGATTCAAATTGTAATTGATTAGCAACTCTTCCCCTACAGTTATTGATTTTATCGCACATACGAATACATGGTTTCCCTCGCGCGCCTCGAATATGCAATTGGGTTGATTATTTGTTGACCTAGAGGTCATGTACTGTTTATAAACCCTGCAATATTCCCTAATGCTTTTGGCCTTCCGTCAATGTACATAGCCACTCCTTTATTTTGTTCCTTATCTTTTAGTTTTATATAATTTGTTGACAGTGCATACCTACGCATACTTCGTGTATATTGAAACAGTTGTATCCAATCCTTGTAACTGTAATAGGGTCCAACATACTCCATCAATTCAGTAACTTTGTTGTAACAGACCTTTATGTCATCCATGCAAAATAGGCCCAAACCATGTAATGAAGATGGTGCTATGCGATATATCCTCTCATTGAAACAAAAATCAGTGTTTATTGGAGGAAGTTCCTAGGGTACCCATTGTTTTCGTAGATGTTTGTACCTCAAAGGCACCTTGACATCACCTATTCTCTCATCATCATAAGAACATGATCCCCCTTCAACAAGAAAAAATTCCATGCATTTACGGAATTTTCTTTTAATCTTTTGACCTCTAGTTGATCTCCCTCTTTTAGACATAGTACATGTCTCACTTTCCTCTTCTCTTCCTGAATTTCCCTCGCTCGAGGAAGACAGATCTGAAAAATACTTATTTGGTGGTACCTACACTCATAAGGATGTTGGATGAAGTTCTTTCATGGTGATGTGATCCCAAGGTGGCATTATGATTAATCTATCATTTCATTGCTAGAATTTCACAGGTTATAAGGTAATCAAGTCTTGATAGATTGCAAGCTATTGTTACTACCGTCCAAATGTGTCCATCACAAATCAAATCTACTTAACATTTTAACTCCCAAACTTTGTAAAAAGTGTTAAATGTGACTATGGTCCACCAGTTACACAACCAAGGCCTCAAATGTACTCTATAATTCTAATCAAAAGACTTTTTCTCTTCATTCCAGTAAATAAACTTGAAGGGAAACACCACCAAGTGGTTTATTGGACACCTACATGACTAAAAATAGCAGCAAATTTACATTTAATTTCCATATGTGGGTGTTGCTACAATAATGGGTTACACTTTTTGGGACATCCTGATTTTTTCCTGAAATCACATATTTTTAGAAAATACAATGATTTATGACTTTAAAGGTTCCATTTAAATTATTTTAATTAAATTGGGATTGATCAAACCCCCTTATATCAAACCCCCTTGGATAGAACCTTGTTAGATTTAAACCATACCTATAATCGAGTCTCCTCTACACCTATCAAAATGCTGATAAAAACCCACTTTTGATTTACCTTTTGGGTAATCAAATGAGTTCATTTAAAGTTTATGTTTTGTAATCCTGTAACCCTTAATATAATCTTCCCAAAAAGTATAATTTTAAATATGTTTAATTTGATTATTATATTTATTTTTTATTTCTTGTGAATGTAGGATTTTCAATGAACATCAAGTTCTTTATTTCACACATACGAAAAAATAGAAAAATAGAGAAAAAAAATTCTAAAAAATACATGTGCACTAGGTGTTGATGTCCTTAGTCCAACAAAAAAATAATAAGTTAATTCAAATGAATACAAAAAAAGTTATGTGGGCCGAAGTACACCTCTATCCAAATTATAATTACGTTGAATTGGAAAATTAATTAAAAAAAAAATATGTAACAAAAAATTATTAAAAAAATCCATTCCCTAGATATTGGTGTGAAGAATTTGTATTTTAAAAATTAGAATTGTATCCTATCTATAAAAAAAGTTACGTGGGCCGAAGTAAACATCACTTTTTAAAAATGCTGATTAGTAGAAAAAATAAGTTATTAAAAATTACATAAAAGGATTCACAATTTATTTTTTAATTTGTTTTAAAAAATATAATTAGAATCTACACAAAATATCTAATAAATAACTAGTTTGATTCATCTTCAAAACATTAATGGTTTAGCTACTATAGGTGTAAGAAAGTGAATGTCTGGTGAAAAATCCTGATTTTAATGTCAAGTTTGGCCAAAAACTGTAACCCATTATTGTGGGATCACCCATGTCTAAGTGGTTAACGGGGAGGGAGTGTGTACTAGGCCTAGTTAAGTCATCATAAGTTTATGCTTTGGAAATATTTTTTTTTTAAGTCATATTAAATCTTCCTATGTCTAATTGCTAGGAGACTTTTGGTATGTTTTAAGGTAGGATGATTGATGAAAGAGCCCAAAGACTAGTCTTTCTCCATGGTATCTAGGTACAGATAGAAGCGGTCTTCTTTTATATGGTTGGACATGATTTAAAGAACTTAGCTAGGAATTATTCATTTAACCTAAGGTTTTCTCATAATGCCATCATTGGAAAAGTATGATCAAATTCTTCTATTATGAAGAATTGGTCTAGGTGCCTCTAGTAATCACTATAAATGTTTGTAAGGATAAAATGACTAATTGCATCAAGTAGGGAGAGAATCAACTTTGAGTTCTTCAAAGATTATATTCCTCTATTCATAATTTTTAAGGGTTGTGTGTGGAGGAGGTTATCACTACCAAGAAGGGAGAAGACCTTTCCTTGTATTCTTTTATAATTTTCATTATTCTTATTTATTTTACACCTACATTTACAAATACACATACATATGCATTTACTGTTTTCATTTATTTCTCATGTAGTTTAATAGTTTGATCGATTTCATATTATATGTGTTGAAGACTTTAGAATTTCAATTACATTAATTTATGGATATGTTGTATCTATAACACTACAAAACCATATGCTCTTTGCATTTACACTTACATTTAGAAATACACATTTATATACATAGATATAGATTTCTTTAATGATATGTTGCATTTATTGTTCTAGGAGAGCATCTAGTAATTGCATTTACATTTAAAATGCATATACATACATACATATATATATATGTGTGTGTGTGTGTGTGTGTGTGTGTGTGTGTGCGTGTGTGTGTGTATGTATATAATTTATATTCAGTGTTCAAAAACAACCCATTAGGTCTACACATGGATAAAAATTCATAAAATCAGATCTCCCATACATGTTTTGTTGAAACCTAGGCTTGAACCTCTCATTTCACATGCTTTTCTTCACAAAACTATTGAGGACAACGGCTATACCTTCTTTAAATCTCATCCTACACCCTATTGACGCATCCTACAATTACAACAGTATCCATGGGGCCTCTTACACAAGCTACAGTAATCACAAAAAGTGTAAGAGCCCCTTTATATCATGTTTTGACTACAAAACCCTCAAAAACAGGGTAACTCAGATTATGATTTGTTGGTGAGTTGTATGGACAAATCATTAGCACTAAGCTCATTCTTGGAGTCTTTGAAAGAAGTGAATCGGTGGCGATTCATTTAAACCGCCTAGTTTCAAGGTGAATGAGGTGATAATGAATTTTGAT
>VDFB02000010.1:30255018-30428456 GCA_007258455.2 Sequoia sempervirens | reverse complement strand
TGTGCATTCTATACGCGTATTTTTGATCGCCTTTCGTGAACCTTCATTTTTTGTTGGGTTATAGCCACACTTCAGAAACTGCCCCTGTATGCTTTTTTTGGTGAGTTATATTTGCATTTAGGAAACCGCTCAAGTTTGAGTTTTGGTGGGCCATTGATCAACTCTGATGACAATGATTGTGGATTTACTGTAGTTGTGCATTGTAGTTGTCCAATCTGTACACGTATTTTCTATCGCCTTTCACGAACCTTCATTTTTCATTGAGTTAAAGCCCCATTTAGGAAATCACTTGTGTTTGAGTTTTCGTGGGCCATTGATCAACTTTGGTGACTATGATTGTGGATTGCAATGTAGTTGTCCATTCTTTACGTATATTTTCCATCACCATTCATGAATCTTCGTGTCTCATTGTCTGCTAGCTGCATTTGGGAATTCCCTCGTGTTTGAGTATTCGTGGGCCATTGATCAACTTTGGTGACAACGCTTGTGGATTACAATATAGTTGTCCATTCTATAAAATATTTTCTATTACCTTTCGTGAACATTCATTTTTTGTTGAGTTATAGACGCATTTAGGAAACTACTCATGTTTGAGTTTTTTTGGGCCATCGATTAACATTGGTTACTATGATTGTAGATTCTACTATAGTTGAGCATTATGTACGCATATTTTTAAATACATGTATAGAATGCACAACTATAGTGTAATCCACAATCGTAATCACCAAAGTTGATCGATGGCCCACGAAAACTCAAGCACGAGTGGTTTCCTAAATGTAGCTATAACTCTAAAAAAAATTAACGTTCGCAAAAAGCAATAGAAAATACGCATACATAATGCACAAATACAGTGCAATCCACAATCATAGTCACCAAAGTTGATAAATGGCCCACAAAATCTCAAACATGAGGATTTTCCTAAATGTGACTATAACTCAATATAAAATGAAGGTTCGTGAAAGGCAATTAAAAATATGCATACGGAATGCACAACTATAGTAGAATCCACAATCTTAGATACCAAAGTTGATCGATGGCCCACAAAAATTCAAACAATAGTAGTTTCCTAAATGCAGCAACAAAAAATGAAGTTTCACGAAAGGCGATAGAAAATATAAGTAGAGAATGCACAACTACAATGTAATCCACAAGTATAGTGACCAAAGTTGATCAATGGCCCATGACAACTCAAATTTGAGCGGTTTCTTAATTGTGGTTGTAACTCAAGAAAAAATGAAGGTTCGCGAAAGGCTATAGAAAATACGAGTACAGAATGGACAACTACAGTGCAATCTACAATCATAGTCAACAAAATTGATCGATAGCCCAGGAAAACTCAAAGATGAATGTTCATGAAAGGCAATTAAAAATATTCGTACAGATGGACAACTATAGTGCAAACAAAAATTATATTCACCAAATTTGATCGATGGCCAACAAAAACACAAACACGAGCAGTTTCATAAGTGCAGCTATAACTCAATGACAAATGAAGGTTCATGAAAGTTGATAGAAAATATGCATATAGAATGTACAACTACAATTTAATCCACAATCATACTCACCAAATTTGATCCATGGCCCATGAAAACCCATACACGAGCATTTTCCTAAATGCGACTATAACTCAACATAAAATGAAGGTTCGTGAAAGACAATTAAAAATATGCATAGACAATGAACAACTATGGTACAATCCACAATCGTAGTCGCCAAAGTTGATCAATAGCCCAAAAAAGCACTAACATGAGTGGTTTCCCAAATGAGGCTATAAATCAATAAAAAATGAATTTTCACAAAAGGCAATAGAAAATACATTTATAGAATGCACAACTATAATGTAATCCACAAGCGTAGTCACCAAATTTGACCAATGGCCCACGAAAACTCAAACTCGAGCGATTTGCTAAATGTGGTTGTAACTCGACAAAATATGAAGGTTCGCGAAAGGCTATAGAAAATATGAGTATAGAATGGACAACTACAGTGCAATCTATAATCATAGTCAACAAAATTGATCGATGGCCCACAAAAACTCAAAGACAAACAGTTTCCTAAGTGTGGCTATAACATGACGAAAATGAAGGTTCATGAAACGCGATAGAAAATACACGTATAGAATGCACAACTACAGTGTAATCCAAAATCATAGTCACTAAAGTTGATCAATGGCCCATGAAAACTCAAACACGAGTGTTTTCCTAAATACAACTATAACGGAACAAAAAATAAAGGTTCATTAAATGCAATTAAAAATATGTGTACAAAATGTAGAACTTCAACACAATCAACAATCGTAGTCACCAAAGTTGATTGATGTCCCACAAAAACTCAAACCTGAGAGATTTCCTAAATGTGGCTATAACTCAACAAAAAATGAAAATTCCTGAAAGGTGATAGATAATACACATATAGAATGGACAACTATAGTGTAATTCACAAGCATAATCACCAAAGTTGATCAATGGCCTAGAAAAACTCAAACATGAGTGGTTTCCTAAACGCAGCTATAACTCAACACAAAATGAAGGTTTACAAAAGGTGATATAAAATTAGCATTCATAATTTACAACTACAATGCAATCCACAATCGTAGTCACCGAAACTGATCAATGGCCCAGGAAAACTCAAACATGTGCGGTTTCCTAAATGCAGCTATAACTCACCAAAAAGAGAAGGTTCACGAAAATTGAAAGAAAATCTGCGTACGGAATGGACAACTACAGTTCAATCCACAATCATAGTCAACGAAGTTGATCGATGGCACACGAACACTCATATGCATACAAAATGCACAACTACAACTCAACATTAAGTCAGGGTTCGTGAAAAGCAATAAAAAATACACATATAGAATGCATAACTATAGTGCAATCCACAAGCGTAGTCACCAAAGTTGATCGAAGGCCCACAAAAACTCAAACACGAGTTGTTTCCTAATTGCAGTTATAACTCAAATAAAAATGATAATTCACAAAAGGTGATAGATAATAAGTGTTCACAATGCACAACTACAGTGCAATCCACAATCATAGTCACCAAAGTTGATCGATGGCCCACAAAAAGTCAAACACGACTGGTTTCCTAAATGTGGCTATAACTCAACAAAAAATAAAGGTTTGTGAAAGGTGATTAAAAATATGCGTACACATAATGCAAAACTACAATACAATCCACAATTGTAGTCACCAAAGTTGATTGATGGCCCAAAAAAATCAAACAAGAACGGTTTCCTAAATGTATAACTCAATAGAAAAGGAAGGTTCACAATCCCAGTCACCAAAGTATATCTATGGCCCAGAAAAACTCAAACAAGAATGGTTTCCTAAATACGGTTATAACTCAACAATAAATGAAGGTTCGCAAAAGGTAATAGAAAATACACGTGTAGAATGCACAACTACAGTGTAAACAACAAGCGTAGTCACCAAAGTTGATCAATGGCCCACGAAAACTCAAACTGGAGCTGTTTCCTAAATTTGGCTATAACTCAACAAAAAATGAAGGTTCACGAAAGGCGAGAGAAAATACACATACATAATGGACAACTACAAATGCAATCCACAATCGTAGTCACCAAAGTTGATTGATGTCCCACGAAAACTCAAACATGAGAGGTTTCCTAAGTACGACTATAAATCAATGAAAAATAAAGGTTCGCGTAAGGCAGTAGAAAATAAGCATATAGAATTTACAACTATAGTGTAATCAACAAGTGTAGTAACCAAAGTTGTTTGAATGCCCACGAAAACTCAAACTCAAGCGATTTCCTAAATACGGCTATAACTCAACAAAAAATGAAGGTTCATGAAAGGAAATTAAAAATATGCGTACATAATACACAACGATAGTACAATCTACTATTGTAATCACCAAATTTGATCACTGGCCCAAGAAAACTTAAAAACGAGTGGTTTCCTAAATTCGGCTATAACTCAACAAAAATTGAAGGTTCGTGAAAGGTAATAGAAAATACACGTAGACAATGGAAAACTAGACTGTAATCCACAATCGTAGTCACCAAAGTCGATCAATGGCCCACGAAAACTCAAGGACGAGCGGTTTCCTAAGCTAAAATGAAGGATACAAAAAGGAGATAAAAAATACGCGTATAGAATGTACAACTACAGTGTAATCCATAATCATAGTTACCAAAGTTGATCGATGGCCCATGAAAACTCAAGCACTAGCATTTTCCTAAATGCGACTATAACTTAACAAAAAATGAAACTTCATGAAAGGCAATTCAAAATACGCATACAAAATGCACTACTACAGTAAAATTCACAATCATAGTTACCAAACTTGATCAATGGCCCACAAGACTCAAACATGAACGGTTTACTAAATGCAGATATAACTCAACAAAAAATAAAGGTTCGCGAAAGGTGATAGAAAATACGCATATAAAATACACAACTATAGAGTAATCCACAAGCGTAGTCACCAAAGTTGATTGATGGCCCACAAAAACTCAAACTTGTGTGTTTTTTCCTAAATGCGGCTATAACTGAACAAAAAACAAGGTTGCTTAAAGGCACTATAAAATACGTGTATAGAATGCACAACTACAGTGTAATCCACAAGCGTAGTCACCAATGTTAATCGATGGTCCACGAAAACTCAAACCTTAGCGGTTTTCCTACATGCGGCTATGACAAAAAATGAAGGTTCAATAAAGACAATAGAAAATACGTATACAGAATGGACAACTATAGTGCAAGCCATAATCGTAGTCACCAAAGTTGATCGATGGTCCACGAAAACTCAAACACGAGTGGTTTCCTAAATGCGGGTATAACTCGTTGAGAAATGAATTTTCAGAAAAGGCGATAGAAAATACGCATACGGATTGCACAACTATAGTGCAATCCACAATCATAGTCACCAAAGTTCATTGATGGCCCATGAAAACTCAAATATTAGTTGTTACCGAAATACAGCTATAACTCAAAAAAAATGGAGGTTTGTAAAAAATGTTTAAAAATATGTGTACAAAATGCACAACTACAGTACAATCCACAATTGTAGTCACCAAATTTGATTGATTGGCCACAAAAACTCAAACATCAGCGGTTTCCTAAATGCGGCAATAACTTAACGAAAAATAAAGGTTCGCAAAAGGCAATAGAAAATACCAGTATAAAATGCAAAACTATAGTGTAATCCACAAGCGTAGTCACCAAAGTTGATCGATGGCCCACGAAAACTCAAACACGAGTAATTTTCTAGATGCGGCTATAACTCAACAAAAAAATAAAGGTTCATGAAAGGCAATAGAAAATACAAGTATAGAATGCACAACTACTATGTAATCCACAAGTGTAGTCACAAATGTTTATCGATGGCCCACGAAAACTCAAACTTGAGTTGTTTCGTAAATGTAGCTATAATTCAACAAAAAATGAAGGTTCTCGAAAGGCTTTAGAAAATACGCATACATAATGGACAACTATAGTGCAATCTACAATTGTAGTCACCAAAGTCGATTGATGGCCCACAAAAACTTAAATATGAGCGGTTTTCTAAATGCGGCTATAACTCAACAAAAAATGAAGGTTCATGAAAGGCACTAGAAGATACACGTACAAAATGGAAAATTAGAGTACAATCCACAACCGTAGTCACCAAAGTTGATCGATGGCCCACAAAAACTCAAACACAAGCGGTTTACTTAGTGCGGCTAGAACAAAGAAGAATGAATGTTCGTGAAAGCCGATAGAAAATATGCATATAGAATGCACAACTACAATGTGATAATCCACAAGCGGAGTCACCAAAGTTAATCGATGGCCCGAAAAAAGTGAAACAAGATTTGTTCCCTAAATGAGGCTATACTTCAACAAAACATTAAGCTTCACGAAAGATGATAGAAAATAGGCGTACAAAATTGACAACTACAATGCAATCCATAATTATAGTTGTATATGCATAAAATTGGTCATGTCTGATAAATCCTGACATTTAATTAAATATTTATTATTTAATTAATTTTCTCTAAAGTCCTCTACATATGATTAAATTTAATTATTTTGTTCATTCAATTTATTCTTCTGTCATGATTAAATAAATCAATTTTTATTTAATTATTTCACATTCATATGTCCACTTGATTAATTGAATAAATACACTTCATTTATTTTAATTAATTATCACTTTTTGAATTTAATTAAGTCTTTTTGTTTTAATCAAATTTAAATATTTCTTTTCAAACCTTTCTTCTAATTAATTAAATATTTTTATTTAATTAATTCCATTTACATGTCATTTCTTAAAAAGTTTAATTAAATATTTTCCATATCTTTTCAAAATCATAATTAAATATTTAATTTAATTATGAAATCCTCCATTATTCTTCAAATCTGGGGTAAATATTCTACTTTTTGAAAAATCTCCATGTCACCCATAAATGAATAATTGAATTCAATAATTCATTATTTATCTTCTTCAAAATCTTTCCAAATTCTTACAAAAAGATGATTTTTAAAATTCATCTTTGTCATCTCATTTTATCTCTTTTTTGAAAAAGGAAACAAAGCTTGCTTTCTGTTTTCTTCTATTTTTCTCTTTATAGTCTTGTCCATCTTCAACCGTTTGATCTGCCAAAAATTTTCACAGCCATTGATCACTTTAGCCAATTAGAATTCTTTGAGAACTCTATAAATATCCATGTGAATCCAAGCATTGGTTACACCCACAACATATAACACATATAGATTATAGATTACTTGCATTCTAGCATTCTAACATCTTTAGCATTGTTCTAGCATCTTTAGTTTGTTTTTATCAATTTCGAAAATCTTTCATTTTATCAATCATGTCTAGTATCAGCATAATCATCGCGAAAGGGGATAGAAAATAAGTGTTTAGAATGCACAACTACAGTGTAATCCACAATCATAGTCACCAAAGTTGATCGATGGCCCACGAAAACTCAATAAAAAATTGAAGTGCAAGAAAAGGTGATAGAACATATGTGTATAGAGTGCACAACTACAGTGTGATCCACAATTGTAGTCACCAAAGTTGATTGATGGCCCACAAAAACTCGAACACGAGCGTTTTCCTAAAAGCCACTAATTCAACAAAAAATGAAGGTACATGGAAGGAAATAGAAAGTACGCGTACATAATGGAAAACTACAGTGCAATCCACAATTGTAGTCACGAAAGTTGATCGATGGCCCACGAAAACTCAAGCATGAGCGGTTTGTTACATGTGGCTATAAATCAACAAAAAATGAAGGTTCACGAAATGCTATAAAAAAATACGTGTATGGAATGCACAACTACAATGTAATCCAACGTTGATCGATGGCCCAAAAAAATTCAAACACGAGCATTTTCCTAAATGCGGCTATAACTCAACAAAAAAGGAAGTTTCATGAAAGGTGATTAAAAATACTCGTACAAAATGCACAACTACAGTACAATCCACAATCGTAGTTAGCAAAGTTGATCGATGGTCCATGAAAACTCAAACACAAGCGATTTCATAAGTGCAGCTATAATTCACGAAAAATGAAGGTTCGCAAAAGGTGATAGAAAATACGCTTAAAGTATGCACAACTACAGTACAATCCACAATCGTAGTCACCAAAGTCGAGTGACGACCCAAAAAAACTCAAATACGAGCAGTTTCCTAACTGCAGCTATAACTTAATGAAAAATGAAGGTTCACGAATGAGAAAAATATGTGTATAGAATGCCAAACTATAGTGTAATTCACAATCATAGTCACCAAAGTTGATCGATGGCCCACAAAAACTCAAACACAAGCGGTTTCCTAAATGCCGCTATAACTCAATAAAAATGAAGGATTTTGAAATGCGAAAGAATATACGCGTATAGAATACACAACTACAATGTAATCCACAAGCGTAGTCACCAAAGTTGATCGATGTTCCACGAAAACTCAAACTTGAGAAGTTTCCTAAATGTGTCTATAACTCAACAAAAATTGAAGGCTCACAAAAGGAGATAGAAAATACATGTACAAAATGGACAACTATAATGCAATCCACAATCATAGTAACCAAAGTTGATCGATGGCCCACGAAAACTCAAACACGAGTGGATTCCTAAGTGTAGCTATAACTCAACGAATATTGAAGGTTGGTGAAAGGTGATAGAAAATACGCATATAGAATGCACAACTATAGTGCGATCTACAATCTTAGTCACAAAGGTTGATCAATGGCCCACAAAAACTCAAACACGACAGATTTCCTAAATGCGGCAATAACTCAATAAAAAATGAAGGTTCATGAAAGCCAACTAAAAATATCCGTACGAAATGCACAACTACAGTACAATCCACTATCGTAGACACCAAAGTTGATAAATTGCCAAAAAAATCTCAAACATGAGTTGTTTCTTAAATGCGGCTATAACTCAACAAAAAGTGAATGTTCACAAAAGGCAATAGAAAATGCATATAAAATATACAACTATAGTGTAATCCAAAAGCGTACTCACTAGAGTTGATCGATAGCCAACAAAAACTCAAACATGAGTGGTTTCGTAACAGTAGCTATAACTCAATGAAAAATGAAGGTTCGTGAAAGGCAGTAGAAAATATGCGTATAATATCTACAACTACAATTTAATCCATAATTGTATTCAACAAAGTTGATCGATAGCCCGCAAAATCTCATACACGAGTGTATTCCTAAATGCGGCTATAACTAAACAAAACATGAACGTTTGCGAAAGGCGATAGAAAATACGCATATAGAATGGACAACTACAGTGTAATTCACAAGCGTAGTCACCAAAGTTGATTGATGGCCCACAAAAACTCAAACACGTGTGGTTTCGTAAATGCGGCTATAACTCAACAGAAATTGAAGGTTGATGAAAGGTGATAGAAATTATGCGTACAAAATTGACAACTATAGTGCAATCCACAATTGTAGTCACCAAAGTTGACCGATGGCCCACGAAAACTAAAACACGAGCGGTTTCATAAATACAACTACAACACAACAATGGCCCACAAACTCAAACATGAGTGATTTGCTAAATTCAACTATACCTCAACAAAAAAATGAAGGTTCGCATAAGGCCATCAAAAATGTGTCTATAGAATGCACAACTATAGTGTAATCCACAATCATAGTTACCAAATTTCACCGATGGCCCACGAAAACTCAAACACGAGCGTTTTCGTAAATGCGGCTATAACTCAATTAAAAATAAAGGTTCGTGAAAGGAGATTAAAAATATGTGTACAGAATGCAGAACTCCAGTACAATCCACAAGTGTAGTCACCAAAGCTGATTGATGGCCCACGAAAACTAAAACACGATAGGTTTCCTAAGTATGACTATAACTCAAAGAAAAATTAAGGTTCGCAAAAGGCGATAAATAATATGTGTATAGAATGCACAACTACAGTGTAATCCACAATTGTAGTCACGAAAGTTGAAAGATGGCCCACGAAAACTCAAACACCCTCCATTTTCCTAGATGCGGTATAACTCAACAAAAAATTAAGGTTCTTGAAATGCGATAAAAAAATATCTGTACATAATGCACAACTATAGTAAAATCCACAACCATACTCACCAAAGTTGATTGATGGCCCACAGAAACTCGAATTTGAGTGGTTTCCTAAATGCTGCTATAACTCAACAAAAAATGAAAGTTCATGATAGGCAATGGAAAATACACATATAGAATGGAAAACTACAGTGCATTCCACAAGCGTAGTCCCCAAACTTGATCGATGGCCCACGAAAACTCAAACACGAGCAGTTTCCTTAATGCAGCTATAACTCAACAAAAAATGAAAGATCACGAAAGGGGATAGAAAATACGTGTATAAAATGCACAACTACACTATAATCCAAAATCATAGCAAGAAACGTTGATCGATGGCCTACGAATACTCTAACATGAGGGGTTTCCTAAGTGCAGCTTAAACTCAATGAAAAATGAAGGTTCGCGAAAGGTGACAAAAAATATGCATATAGAATGCATAATATAGTGTAATCTACAATTGTAGTCACAAAAATTGATCGCCCACGAAAGCTCAAAATCAGGCGGTTTTCTAAATCTGAAAATAACTAAAAAAGAAATGAAGGTTCATGAAAGGCCATAGTAAACATGCGTTCAAAATGATCAACTACAATGCAATCCAAAATCGTAGTCAGCAAAGTTGATCAATGGCCCACAAAAACTCAAACACGAACGGTTTCCTAAGTGGGGCCTAAACTCAACGAAAAATGAAGGTTCCTGAAAGGTGATAGAAAATATGCGTATAGATTGGACAACTATAGTGCAATCCACAAACATAGTCACCAAGGTTGATCGATGACCCATGAAAACTCAAATACAAACGGTTTACTAAATGCGGCTATAATTCAACAAAAAATGAAGGTTTGTGAAAGGCGATAGAAAATATGCGTATAGAATGCACAACTATAGAACAATCCACAATCGTAGTCACCGAAGCCGATTGATGGCCCACAAAAACTCAAACACAAGTGGTTTCCTAAGTGCGAATATATGTCAGCAAAAAATGAAGGTTCACAAAAGGTGATAGAAAATAAGCATATACAATTCCCAACTACAGTGTAATCCACAATCATAATCACCAAAGTTGATCGATGGCACACAAAATCTCAAACACAAGTGTTTTCCTAAGTGCGGCTGTATCTCAAAAAAAAATGAAGGTTCGCTAAAGGTGATTGAAAATACGCGTATAGATTGTACAACTATAGTGTAATCCACTATAATAGTCACCAATGTTCATTGATGGCCCACAAAAACTCCAACATGAGTGGTTTCCTAAATGCGGCCATAATTCACCCAAAAATGAAGGTTCTCGAAAGCAGTAGAAAATACGTGTACAGAATGCACAACTATAGTGTAATCCATAATCGTATTCATGAAAATTAATCAATGGCCCACAAAAACTCAAACACGAGCGGTTTCCTAAATGTGGCTATAACTCAGCAAAAAATAAACATTTGCAAAAGCTGATAGAAAATACACGTACAAAATGGATAACTATAGTGCATTCCACAATAGTATTCATGAAAGTTGATCGATGACCCACGAAAACTCAAATACGAGCTGTTTCCTAAATTAGGCTATAACTCAACAAAAAAAGAAGGTTCATGTAAGGTGATAGGAAACACGAACATACAATGTGTAACTACAATGTAATCCACAATCATAGTCACCAAAAATGATTGAAGGCCCACGAAAACTCAAACAGAGCGGTTTCCTAAATGTGGCTATAACTCAACGAAAAATGAAAATTTGCAGAAAAGGATAGAAAATACGCGTACAAATTGGACTACTATAGTGCAATCCACAACCATAGTCACCAAAGTTGGTCGATGGCCCACGAAAAATCAAATACGGGTGGTTTCCAAACTGTGGCTATAACATAACAAAAAATAAAGGTTTGCAAAAGGCGTTAGAAAATATGTGTATACAATGCACAACTATAGTGCAATCGACAATCATAGTCACCAATATTGATTGATGGCCCACAAAATCTCAAACATGAGCGGTTTCTTAAATGCGGCTAGAACTCAAGAAAAAATGAAGGTTCGCAAAAGGCAATAGAAAATACGCGTACAAATTGGACAACTACAGTGCAATCAACAATCATAGTCACCAAAGTTAATCGATGGCCCACGAAAAACTCAAATGATAGCGATTTCCTAAGTGCGGCTTTAATTCAATGAGAAATGAATGTTTGGGAAAGGTGATAGTAAATACTCGTATAGAATGCACAACTACAGTGTAAACAAAATCATAGTCACAAAAGTTGATCAATGCCCGACAAAAACTCAAATACGAGCAATTTCCTAAATGCAATTATATCTCATCGAAAAATGAAGGTTCGCAAAAGAGGATAGCAAATATGCATACAAATTGGACTACTACAGTGCAATATAACCGTAGTTATATAGCCGCATTGAGGAAACCGCTCATGTTTGTGTTTTTGTGAGCCACCGATCAACTTTGGTGACTAAGATTGTGGATTATACTATAGTTGTACATTTTGTACAACTATTTACTATTGGAGTTCACAAACCTTCATTGTTCGTTAAGTTATAGCCACACTAAGGAAACCATTCGTGTTTGAGTTTTCGTGGGGGATCGATCAACTTTGATGACTACAATTATGGATTACACTATAGTTGTGCATTCTCTTTTCATATTCTCTATCGCTTTTCGTGAACCTTCATTTTTTGATGAGTTATATAACCGCATTTAGGAAACCGCTCATGTTTGAGTTTTTGTGGGCTATCAATCAACTTTGGTGACTACAATTGTGGATTGTGTTGTAGTTGTGCATTCTATACGCATATTTTTAATCGCTTTTCATTAACCTTTTTTTTTTGTTGAGTTATAGCCACACTTAGGAAACTGCTCGTGTTTTAGTTTTTGTGGGCCATCAATCAACTTTGGTGACTACAATTTTTGATTACACTGAATTTGTACATTCTATACGCATATTTTCTATCGCCTTTCGCGAACCTTAATTTTTCTTTAAGTTATAGCCACACTTAGGAAACTGCTCATGTGTGAGTTTTTTTGGGCCATCGATCAACTTTGGTGACTACAATTGTGGATTGTACTGTAATTGTGCATTTTGTCTAAATATTTTTAATCACCTTTCACAATCCTTCATTTTTCGTTGAGTTATAGCCGCAATTATGGAAACGCTTGTATTTGTGTTTTCGTGTGCGATCAATCAACTTTGGTGACTACAACTATGGATTGCACTGTAGTTGTTCATTCAGTACGTGTATTTTGCATCACCTTTCGTGAACCTTCATTTTTTGTTCAGTTATTGCCGCATATAGGGAACCGTTCGTGTTTGAGTTTTCGTGGGCCATCAATCAACTTTGGTGACTTCGATTGTGGATTGCACTGTAGTTGTGAATTCTATATGCGTATTTTCTATAGCCCTTCCTGAACCTTCATTTTATGTTGAGTTATAGCCGCATTTAGGAAATCGGTCATGTTTGAGTTTTCGTGGGCCATCGCTTTGGTGACTACTATTGTGGATTGTATTGAAGTTTTGCATTCTATAAAAATAATTTTAATCACTTTTCATGGACCTTCATTTTTTGTTGGGTTATAGCTGCGTTTAGGAAAACGTTTGTGTTTGACTTTTTCGTGGTCCATCAATCAACTTTGGTGACTACGATTGTGGATTGCATTGTAGCTGTCCATTATGTATGTGTATTTTCTATCGTCTTTCGTAAACCTTCATTTTTTGTTGAGTTATAGCCGAATTTAGGAAACCGCTTGACTTTGTGTTTTCATGGGCCATCAATCAACTTGGTGTTTACGTTTATGGATTACACTGTAGTTGTGCAATCTATACATGTATTTTCAATCGCCTTTCGTGAACCTTCATTTTTTGTTGAGTTATAGCCGCGTTTAGGAAATCACTCATATTTGTGTTTTCATGCAGCATCAATCAACTTTGGTGACAACGAATGTGGATTGCACTATAGTTGTTCATTTTTTACACGTATTTTCTATCGCATTTTGTGAACTTTGATTTTTTGTTGAGTTTTAGCCGCATTTAGAAAACTGCTCATGTTTGAGTTTTTAGGGGCCATCGATCAACTTTGGCGACTACGATTGTGGATTGCACTATATTTGCCTATTCTATACATGTATTTTCTATCGCCTTTAGCAAACCTTCATTTATTTATTTATTTATAGCCCCATTTAGCAAACTGCTCGATTTTGAATTTTTTGTCGGCCATAGATCAACTTTGGTGACTACGCTTCTGGCTAACACTGTAGTTATCCATTCTATAGGCATATTTTCTATTGCCTTTCGCGAACATTGATTTTTTGTTGAGTTATTGCTGCATTTACGAAAGTGCTCATGTTTGAGTTTTTGTGGGCCATTGTTTAACTTTGGTGACAACGATTGTGGATTACACTGTAGTTGTGCATTCTATATGCATTCTATATGCTTATTTTCTCTTGCGAACCTTCTTTTTTTGTTGAGTTATAGCTGCATTTAGGAAAACTGCTTGTATTTGAGTTTTTGTTGGCCATCAATCAACTTTGGTGACTACATTTGTGGATTACACTGTAGTTGTACATTCTATACACTTATTTTCTATCACCTTTTGCAAACCTTCATTTTTCGTTGAGTTATAGCCACACTTAGGAAACTAATCGTGTTTTAGTTTTCATGGACTATTGATCAACTTTTGTGACTACGATTGTGGATTGCACTCTAGTTGTCCATTTTGATTGCGTATTTTCTATTGTATTTCGTGAATGTTCATTTTTTGTTGAGTTCATTTAGGAAACTACTCAAGTTTGAGTTTTTTGTGGGCCATCGATCAACTTTGGTGACTACGTTTGTTGATTACACTGTAGTTGTGCATTCTATACGTGTATTTTCTATTGCCTTTTGTGAACCTTCATTTTTTGTTGAGTTTTAGCCACATTTATAAAACTGCTCTTGGTTCAGTTTTTCTTGGCCATCGATCAACTTTGGTGAATAAGATATTGGATTACACTGTAGTTGTGCATTGTATACACGTATTTTCTATCACTGTTTGCGAACCTTCATTTTTCAATGAGTTATAGCAACACTTAAGAAGCCGCTCATGTTTCAGTTTTCGTGGGCCATCGATCAACATTGGTGACTACGAATGTGGATTGCATTGTAGTTGTCCATTTTCTACATGTATTTTCTATCGCGTTTCGTGATTCTTCATTTTTTGTTGAGATATAGCCGGATTTAAAAAACTGTTCGAGTTTGAGTTTTTTTGGGCCATCGATCAAGTTTGGTGACTACGTTTTTGGATTACACTATAGTTGTCCATTCTGTACATGTATTTTTTGTTGCCTTTCAAGAACCTTCATTTTCTGTTGAGTTGTAGCCACATTTAGGAAATCTCTCAAGTTTGAGTTTTTGTTGGCCATCAATCAAATTTGCTAAATACGCTTGTGGATTACAGTATAGTTGTTCATTCTATATGCATATTTTGTATCATGTTTCTCGAAACTTCATTTTTACTGAGTTATAGCTGCATTTAGGAAAGCACTCGTATTTGAGTAATCTTGAGCCATTGATCAACTTTAGTGACTTGGATTGTGGAATGCATTATATTTATCCATTCTATATGTGTATTTTCTATCGCCTTTCATGAACGTTCATTTTTTGTTCAATTATAGCCACATTTAGGAAACTGCTCGTGTTTGAGTTTTTGTGGGCCATTGATCAACTTTAGTGACGACGATTATGGATTTTACTATAGTTGTGCATTCTTTTAATCGCCTTTTATGAACCTTCTTTTTTTGTTGAGTTATAGCCGCATTTAGGAAAACGCTCATGTTGTAGTTTTCGTTGGCCATCAATCAACTTTGGTGAGTTTGATTGTGGATTACACTATAGTTGTGCATTCTATACAGATATTTTCTATGACCATTCACAATCCTTCATTTTTCATTGAGTTATATTGACACTTAGGAAACTGCTTGTGTTTGAGTGTTCATGGGCCATCGATCACCTTTGGTGACTACGATTGTGGACTACACTATAGTTATGCAATCTATACATATATTTTCTATCACCTTTCGCGAATGTTCATTTTTCGTTCAGTTATAGCTGCACTAAGGAAACCGCTTGTGTTTGAGTTTTCATGCGCCATTGAACAACTTTGGTGACTACTATTATGGATTACACTGTGGTTGTGCGTTCTATACACATAGTTTCTATCGCCTTTCGTGAACCTTCATTTTTTGTTGAGTTAGTGCTGCAATTAGGAAACCGCTTAAGTTTGAGTTTTCGTGGGCCATCGATCAACTTTGGTGATTATTCTTTTGGATTACACTGTAGTTGTGCACTCTATACACGTATTTTCTATCGCCTTTCATGAACATTGATTTTTATTTGAGTTATAGCCACATTTCATAAACCACTCATGTTTGAGTTTTTGTATGCAATCAATCAGCTTTGGTGACTATAATTATGGATTGTACTATAGTTGTGCATTTTTTATGCATATTTCTATTCGCCTTTCATGAACCTTCATTTTTTGATGACTTATACTGCCTTTAGGAAAATGCTCGTGTTTGAGCTTTTGTGGGCAATCGATCAACTTTGGTGACTGCGATTGTGGATTACACTGTAATTGTTTATTTTATATGCGTATTTTGTATCACGCTTTGCGAACCTTTATTTTTTGTTGAGTTATAACCACACTTAGGAAACCACTTATCTTTGAGTTTTCGTGAGCCATCGATCAATTTTGGTGACTACGATTGTGGATTACACTGTAGTTGTCCATTTTGTACATGTATTTTCTATTGCATTTCTCAAACCTTCATTTTTCGTCGACTTATAGTTGTATTTACTAAATCGCTTGTGTTTAAGCTTTCACGGGCCATCGATCAACTTTGGTGATTACGATTTTTGATTGCACTATAGTTGTCCTTTATGTATGTGTATTTTCTATTGACTTTTTTTGAACCTTAGTTTTTTGGTGAGTTATACCCGCATTTAGGTAATTGCTCGTATTTGAGTTTTCGTGGGCCATCGATCAACTTTGCTGACTATGCTTGTGGATTAAACTATAATTGTACATTTTATACACGTATTTTCTATTGCCTTTCGTGAACATTCATTTTTTGTTGAGTTATACCAGCGTTTAGGAAACCTTTCATGTTTGTGTTTTTTTGGGCCATCGATCAACTTTGGTGATTGCGATTGTGAATTGTACTATACTTTTACAATCTGTACACATATTTTTAGTCGCATTTCCTGAACCTTCATTTTTTGTTGAGTTATAGCAGCATTTAGGAAAACGCTCTTGTTTGAGTTTTTGTGGGACATCGATCAACTTTGGTGAGTATGATTGTCGTTTGCACATTAGTTGTCCATTTTCTATGCATATTTTCTATCGCCTTTCGTGAACCTTTATTTTTTTTTTAGTTATAGCCGCACTTAGGAAATCGCTCGTGATTGAGTTTTCATGGGCCATCATTCAACTTTAGTGACTACAATTGTGGATTGCATTGTAGTTCCGTGTTATGAATGTTAATTCTCTATCGCCTTTCGTGAAACTTCATTTTTTGTTGAGTTATCACTGTATTTAGGAAATCGCTCATGTTTGAGTTTGTGTGGGCAATCGATCAATCAAATTTGGTGACTACACTTGTGGATTACACTATAGTTGTACATTCTATACGCGTATTTTCTATTTCCTTTTATGAACCTTCAATTTTTATTTAGTTATAGCCGCATTAAGAAAACTGCTCGTGGTTGAGTGTTTGTGCGCCATTGATTAACTTTGGTGACTATGATTGTCGATTGCACTGTAGTTGTCGAGTCTATATGCTTATTTTCTATCGCCTTTCATGAACCTTTTTTTGTTGAGTTATAGCCGCATTTATGAAACTGCTCATGTTTGAGTTTTCGTTGGCCATCAATCAACTTTGGTGACTATGCTTGTGGATTACATTGTAGTTGTGCATTCTATACGCGCATTTTCTATTGCCTTTCCCAAATCTTCATTTTTTGTTGAGTTATAGAAGTAATTAGGGTACCACTCATGTTTTAGTTTTTGTGGGCCATCGATCAACTATGGTGACTGCGGTTATGGATTTTACTATTACACTGTAGTTGTGCATTACGTACGTGTAATTTTTATCGCATTTCATGAACCTTGATTTTTTGTTGAGTTATAGCCGCATTTAGGAAACAACACGTATTTGAGTTTTTGTGTACCATTGATTAACTTTGGTGGCTAGGATTGTGGATCACACTGTAGTTGTGTATTCTATATGCGTATTTTCAATCGCCTTGCATGAACCTTCATTGTTTTTTCAATTATATCTGCATTTAGGAAACTACTCAAATTTGAGTTTTCGTGGGCCATCGATCAACTTTGGTGACTATGATTGTGGATTACAAAGTAGTTGTTCATTCTATGCATGTATTTTATATCACTTTTCGTGATCCTTCATGTTTTTTTGAATTATAGCCACATTTAGGAAACCAATGATGTTTGAGTTTTTGTGGGCCATCAATCAACTTTGGTGACTACGATTGTGGATTGTACTGTAGTTGTGCATTACGTACGAATATGTTTAATTTCCTTTCATGAACCTTCTATTTCTATTGAGTTATAGCCGCATTTAGGAAAATGCTTGTATTTGTGTTTTTGTCGGCCATCAATCAAATACGGTGACTATGATTGTGGATTACACTGTAGTTGTGCATTCTATATGTGTATTTTATATCATGTTTCGCGAACCTTCATTTTTCCTTGAGTTATAGCTGTACTTAGGAAACCTCTCGCATTTGAGTTTTCGTGGGCCATCAATCAACTTTGGTGACTATGATTGTGGATTACACTGTAGTTGTCCATTCTATATGTGTATTTTTTATCGCCTTTCAAGAACCTTAATTTTTTGTTGAATTATAGCCGTATTTAGGAAACCGCATGAGTTTGAGTTTTTTTGGGTGATCAATTCAATTTTGGTGACTACCCTATAGTTGTGCGTTTTATACACATGTTTTCTATTGCCTTTCAGGAATCTTCATTTTTTGTTGAGTTATAGCCAAATTTAGGAAACCGTTCGTGTTTGAGTTTTCGTAGGCCATCAATCAAGTTTGGTGACTACGATTGTGGATTACACTATAGTTATTCATTGAGTTATAGCCGCATGTAGGAAACTAGTCATGTTTGAGTTTTTGTGGGTCATCAATCAACTTCGGTGACTACGATTGTGGATTGTACTAAAGTCATGTATTCTCTACGCATATTTTTAATCGCCTCTCACGACAAACCTTCATTTTTGGTTGAGTTATAGCCACATTTAGGAAAATGCTCATGTTTGAGTTTTTATGAGCCATCGATCAACTTTGGTGAATACTATTGTGGATTGCACTCTAGTTGTCAATTCTATAAGTGTATTTTCTATCGCCTTTTGCAAAAGTTCATTTTTTTGTTAAGTTATAGCCACACATTTAGGAAACCCCTCATGTTTGAGTTTTTGTGGGTCATCAATCAACTTTGGTGACTACGATTTTGGATTGCACTGTAGTTGTGCAATATGTACATTTATTTTCTATTGCCTTTCGCGAACCTTCATTTTTCGTTGAGTTATAGTCGCATTTAGGAAACCGCTCATGTTTCAGTTTTTCGTGGGCCATCGATTAACTTTAGTGAGTAAAATTGTCCATTGCACTATAGTTTACACTTTTGTATGTGTATTTTGGATCGCCTTTCGTAAACCTTCATTGTTTCTTTAGTTATAGCCCTATTTAGTAAACTGCTCGATTTTGAGTTTTTGTGGGCCATAGATCAACTTTGGTTACTACAGTTGTGGATTACAATATAGTTGTGCTTTCTATCATTGTATTTTCTATTGCCTTTTGTGAAGCTTCATTTTTAGTTGAGTTATAGCCGCATTTGTGAAACCACTTGTGTTTGAGTTTTTGTGGGCAATATCAAATATGGTAACTACAATTGTGGATTACATTGTAGGTGTTCTATACACATATTTTCACCAACATGCAAGAACCCCGCAAAAATAAAATTGACAAAACAATTTTTGTTGGGAATATTGAGAATATGGGTTTTATAGGTGCTAAAAAGACCCATATCGTCAGATTTTTGAAAAACTAAGTTTTTCTTGAAAAAGATAGATTTTTCGAAAAGTAGAAGTAGTAGAGGTAATAGAGGCAATTTTTTTCAAACCTTTCTATGAAACATCTGAGAAATGGGTTTTATAGAGAATGTTGTTCTAAGTAGACGCAGATCGTCCTTTTTTCAAAAAACTAATTTTTCACCGTCATTCGAAAACCCCTTAAAAATAGAATCTACGAAACAATTTTTTTTGGGAAAATCAATAATATTTTATAGGTGGTCATGTGCTAAAGAGATTTTGATCGTCCGTTTTTTGAAAAAATAAGTTGTCTTTGAAAAAGATAGTTTTTGTGAAAAGTAGAAGCAATATAGAGTAACAGAGCCAAATTTTTTGAATCTATTTATGAAAAATCTGAGAAATGGGTTTTGTAGAGAATTTCGTTATGAGTAGACACTGATCATCCTTTTTTCAAAAAACTATATTTTCAGCAACATAGAGGAACACCTCAAAAACATAATCTATGAAATAATTTTTTTTGGGAAATCGAAATATGAATTTTATAGGTGCTTGTGTACTCAAGGGTAATCGACCATTTTTCGAAAAAATTAGTTGTTCTTGCAAAAGATAGACTTTTTTTAAAAATTAGTAGTATAGAATGCACAACTACAGTGTAGTCCATAATCGTAGTCACCAAAGTTGATCGAGCCCACGAAAACTCAAACACGTTCAGTTTCCTAAATGCCTCTATAACTCAACAAAAAATAAAGGTTCACGAAAGGCATTAGAAAATACATTTATAGAATGGACAACTATAGTTTAATCCACAATCTTAGTCACCAAAGTTAATCGATGGCCCACTAAAACTCAAACACGAGTGTTTTCCTAAATGTGGCTATAACTCAACAAAAAATCAAGGTTCATGAAAGGCTATTATAAATATGCCTCCAGAATGCACAACTACAGTACAATCCACAATCATAGTCACCGAAGTTGTTTGATGACCCACAAAAACTCAAACATGAGTGGTTTCCCAAATGCGGCTATAACTCAAAAAAAATGAAGGTTCGTGAGAGGCTATAGAAAATACGCATATAGAGTGCACAACTACAGTGTAATCCACAACCATAGTCACCAAAGTTGAGTTATAGCCATCGCTCATTTTTTCTTGAGTTATAGCCACATATAGAAAAGCACTTGTGTTTGAGTTTTTGTGGGCCATGGATACACTTTAGTGACTACAATGTAGATTACATTGTAGTTGTACATTCTATACACGTATTTTCTATCACCTTTTATGAACCTTCATTTTTCGTTGAGTTATGGCGCACTTAGGAAACTGCTCATGTTTGTGTTTTTGGTGACCATCGATCAACTTTGGTGACTATGATTGTGGATTGCATTGTAGTTGTCCATTCTGTTCACGTATTTTATATCGCCTTTTGCAAACTTTCATATTTTTTCTTGAGTTAAAGCTACACTTAGGAAATCACTCAAGTTTGAGTTTGCATTGGCCATCGATCAACTCTATTGACAATGATTGTGGATTGTACTGTAGTTTTGCATTATGTACACATATTTATAATTTCCTTTCACATACCTTAATTTTTTGTTGAGTTATTGCCGCATTTAGCAAAATGCTCATGTTTGAGTTTTCGTCAGCCATTGATCATCTTTGTTGACTACGATTGTGGATTACACTATAGTTTTCCATTCTATACGCGTAATTTCTATCATATTTTGCAAACCTTCATTATTTTTCAAGGTTCATGAAAGGTGATTATAAATAAGTGTACAAAATGCACAACTATAGTACAATCCACAATCATAGTCACCAAAGTTGTTTGATGATGCACAAAAACTTAAACATGAGCAGTTTCCTTAGTGCGGCTATAACTCAACAAAAAATTAAGGTTCATGAAAGGCGATAGAAAAAATGTGTGTAGAAGGCACAAAAATAATGTAATCCACAATCATTGTCACCAAAGTTGATTGATGGCCCACGAATACTCAAATACGAGTGGTTTCCTAAATGCCTCTATAACTCAACTAAACATTAAGGTTCGAAAAAGGCGATTGAAAATACACATACAGAATGGACAACTACAGTGAAATCCACAATCGTAGTCACCAAAGTTTATTGATGGCCCACGAAAACTCAAACACGAACAGTTTCCTAAGTGCAGCTATAACTCTACAAAAAATGAAGGTTTACAAAAGGCGCTAGAAAATACGTGTATAAAATGCACAACTATAATATAATCCACAATTGTAGTCACCAAAGTTGATCGATGGCCCATGAAAACTCAAACACAAACGGTTTCCTAAGTCCAGCTATAATTCAACAAAAAATGAAGGTTTACAAAACGTGATACAAAATACGCGTATAAAATGCATAACTACAGTGTAATACAAAATCGTAGTCACCAAAGTTGATCGATGGCTCATCAAAACTCAAACACGAGCGTCTTCCTAAATTCAGCTATAACTAAACAAAAAATCAAAGTTCATCAAAGGCGATTATAAATATTCATGCAGAATGCACAACTATAGTATAATCCACAATCATAGTCACCAAAGTTGTTTGATGTCCCACAAAAACTCAAACATCAGCGTTTTCCTAAATGTGGCTATAACTCAACAAAAAATGAATGTTCACTAAAAGCGATAGAAAATACGTGTACAGAATGTACAACTATAGTGTAATCCACAATAGTAGTCACCAAAGTTGATCGATGGTCCACGAAAACTCAAACACGAGCGTTTTCCTAAATGCGGCTATAACTTGAAAATAAATGAAGGTTTGTGAAAGGCAATTAAAAATATGCATACAAAATATACACAACTATTAGTACAATTCACTATCATAGTCACCAAAGTTGTTTGATGACCCACAAAAACTCAAACATGAGCAATTTCCTAAATGGGTCTATAACTCAACAAAAAATGAAGGTTCGCGAAAGGTGATGGAAAATACGTGTATAGAATGCACAACTATAGTATAATCCACAAGCGATTGTGGATTGTACTATAGTTGTGCATGTTTCCACGCATATTTTTTATCGCCTTTTACGAACCTTCATTTTTTGTTGAGTCTTAGCCGCATTTAAGAAAATGCTGTTTAAATTTTCATGGGCCATAAATTAACTTTGGTGACTAATATTGTGGATTGCACTATAGTTGTCCATTCTATACGTCTACTTTCGATCCCCTTTCACGAACCTTCATTTTTTCTTGAGTTCTAGCTGCATTTTGGAAATCACTCGAGTTTGAGTTGTAGTGGGCTATCGATCAACTTTGGTGACAATGATTGTGGATTGAGTTTTAGTGGGCTATCGATCAACGAGCGGTTTCCTAAATGCAGCCATATAACTCAACAAAAAACAAAGGTTCACAAAAGGCGATAGAAAATATGCGTACAGAATGGACAACTACAATGCAATCCACAATCGTAATCACTAAAGTTGATCACTAGCTCATGAAAACTCAAACATGAATGGTTTCCTAATTGCGGCTATAACTCAACAAAAAATGGATGTTCACGAAAGGAAATAGAAAATAAATGTATAGAATGCACAACTATAGTGTAATGGATCCTGGTCACCAAAGTTGATCGATGGCCGACATAAACTCAAACATGAGCGGTTGCCTAAATGTGGCTATAACTGAACAAAAAATGAAGGCTCACTAAAGGCGATAGAAAATACACATACATAATGGACAATTATAGTGTAATCCACAAGTGTAGTCACCAAAGTTGATCAATGGCTCACAAAAAGTCAAACACGAGTGGTTTCCAAGATGCTACTATAACTCAACAAAAAATGAAGGTTCATAATAGGCAATACAAAATACACGTATAGAATGCATAAATATAGTGAATCCACAAGCATAGTCACCAAAGTTGATGGATGGCCCATGAAAACTCAAACTCAAGCGGTTTCCTAAATGCAGCTATAACTCAACAAAAAATGAAGGTTCACAATAAGCGATACAAAGTACACGAATGGAATGCACAACTATAGTGTAATCCACAATCATAGTCACCAAAGTTGATCTATGGCCCACGATAACTTAAATACGAACGGTTTCCTAAGTGTGGCTGTAATTCAACAAAAAATGAAGGTTCACGAAAGGCGATAGAAAATACGCTTATAGAGTGCACAACTATAGTGTAATCCACAATCGTAGTTGTGAATTCTGTACTGTATTTTCTATCCCCTTTCGGGAAACTTCATTTTTCGTTGTGCTGGACTTAGGAAACCACTCGTGTTTGAGTGTTTATGGGCCGTCGATCGACTTTGGTGACTACACTTGTGGATTACACTATAGTTTTGCATTCTATATGCGTATTTTCTATCGCCTTTCACGAACCTTCATTCTTCATTGAGTTATAAAGACATTTAGGAAACTGCTGAAGTTTGAGCTTTCGTGGGTCATCGATCAACTTTGGTGACTACGATTGTGGATTGCACTGTAGTTGTCTGTCCTGTACATGTATTTTCTATTGCCTTTCACAAACCTTCATTTTTTGTTGAGTTACGGCTGCATTTATGAAACTGCTTGATTTTGAGTTTTCATGGGCCATCAATATACTTTGGTGACTACGATTGTCGATTGCATTTTAGTTGTAAATTATATACACGTAGTTTCTGTCCCCTTTGTCAAAACTTCAGTTGTCCTTGAGTTACAGCCACATTCAGCAAACTACTCGTGTTTGAGTTCTCGTGGGACATCGATCAACATTGTTGACTACGATAGTTGATTGCACATTAGTTTTCTATTATGTATTCATGTTTTCTATTGCCTTTTGTGAACCTTCATTTTTTGTTGAGTGATAGCCGCATTTAGGAAACTGCTAAAGTTTGAATTTTCATGGGCCATCGATCAACTTTGGTGATTACAATTGTGGATTGCACTGTAGTTTTCCATTCTATACATGTATTTTCTATCGTCTTAACCACTTGTGTTTGAGTTTTTGTGGGCTATCGATCAACTTTTGTAAATACGCTTGTTGATTACACTGTAGTTGTGCATTCTATACGCGTATTTTCTATCGCCTTTCATGAACCTTTATTTTTCATTGAGTTATAGCCGTGTTTAGGAGATCACCTATGTTTGAGTTTTCGTGGGCCATCGGTTAGCTTTCGTGACTACAATTGTGGATTGCAGTATTGTTTGTCCATTGTATATGCTTATTCTCTAATGCCTTTTACCAAATCTTCCTTTTTTGTTGAGCTATAGTTGTGTTTAGGAAACCGCTTTCATGGGCAATCGATCAACTTTGGTGACTATTCTTGTGGATTACACTATAGTTGTGCATTCTATATGCATATTTTCTATTGCCTTTCTCGAACCTTCATTTTTTGTTGAGTTAGGCGCATTTAGGAAAATGTTTGGGTTTGAGTTTTCATGCGCTATCGATCAATTTTGGTGACTACGATTGTTGATTACACTGTAGTTGTGCATCTATATGCATATTTTCAATCATTTTTCGTGGACCTTCATTTTTCGTTGAGTTATAGCTGCACTTAGGAAACTGCTGGTGTTTGAGTTTTCATGGGCCATCAATCAACTTTGGTGACTACGCTTGTGGATTACACTGTAGTTGTGCATTTTATACACGTATTTTCTATCGCCTTTCGTGAACCTTCATTTTTCATTGATTTATAGTCACACTAAAGGAAACCGATCGTGTTTGAGTTTTTGTGGGTCATTGATCATCTTTGCTGACTACGATTGTGGAATGCGTTCTACTTGTCCATTCTGTACATGTATTTTCTATCGCCTTTTACGAACCTTCACTTTTTGTTGAGTTACACCGCATTAAGGAAACGACTCGTATTTGAGTTTTCGTGGGCCATCGATCAACTTTGGTGACTACGATTGTGGAGTACATTATATTTGTGTTTTCTATACATGTATTTCTATCACCTTTTGTGAACCTTAATTTTTTGTTCAGTTATAGCCGCATTTAGGAAACCGCTCGTTTTTGAGTTTTTGTGGGCCATCAATCAACTTTGGTGACTACAATTTCAGGTTACATTGTAGTTGTGCATTCTATATGTGTATTTTCTATCGCCTTTTGCGAAACATCATTTTTCTTTGAGTTATTATAGCCACACTAAAGGAAACCGCTCGTGTTTGAGTTTTCGTTGGCCATCGATCAACTTTGATGAGTACAATTGTGGATTATGATGTAGTTCTCCATTTTGAATGTGTAATTTCTTTCGCCTTTCATGAACCTTCTTATTGCTCAACTTTGACTTTTCATGGGCCATCAATCATCTTTTGTGACTACGCTTGTGGATTACACTATAGTTGTGCATTCTATACATGTATTTTTTATCGCCTTTCGCGAACCTTCATTTTTTGTTGAGTTATAGCCACATTTAGGAAAATCTGAAAGCTTGAGTTTTCGTGGGTCATCGATCATCTTTGGTGACTGCGATTGTGGATTGGACTTTACTTGCTCATTTTGGACGTTTATTTTCTATTGCCTCTCACAAATCTTCATCATTTGTTGAGTTATAGCCGCATTTAAGATATTGTTTGAGTTTGAGTTTTCGTGGGCCATCGATCAACTTTGGTGACTACGCTTGTGGATTACATTGTAGTTGTGCATTCTATACGTGTATTTTCTATCGCGTTTCACGAATCTTCAATTTTCGTTTATTTATCGCCCCACTAAAGGAAACCACTTGTGTTTGAGTTTTCATGGGCCATTGACCAACTTTGGTGACTATGATTGTTGATTGCACTGTAGTTGTCCATTATGTACGTGTATTTTCTATCACCTTTCAAAAACTGTCATTTGTTGTTGAGTTATAGCTGCATTTATCAGACCGCTCGAGTTTGCATTTTCATGGGCCATCGATCAACTTTGGTGACTATGATTGTGGATTGCACAATAGTTGTAAATTATATACGTGTATTTTTTGTCCCCTTTTGCAAAACTTGATTTTTCATTAAGTTAAAGCCGCATTTAGCAAATTGTTCGTGTTTGAGTTTTTGTGGGGCATCGATCAACGTTGATCACTACGATTGTGGATTGCACTATAGTTGTCCATTCTGTATGCATATTTTCTATCGTCGTTCATGAACCTTCATTTCTTGTTGAGTTACAGCCACATTTGGGAGATCGATCGAGTTTGAGTTTTCGTGGGTCATCGATCAACTTTGGTGACTATGCTTGTTGATTACACTTTAGTTGTGTATTCTATAAGCGTATTTTCTATCGCCTTTTACGAACCTTCATTTTTTTGTGTTATAGCCGCATTTTGAAAACCACTCGTCTTTGAATTTTTTTTGACCATCGATCAACCTTGGTGAGTACGCTTGTGGATTGCACTGTAGTTGTCCATTATGTACGTGTATATTCTATTGCCTTTTGCGAACCTTCATTTTTTGTTGATTTATAGCCGCATTTAAGAAACTGCACGAGTTTGAGTTATTGTGGGCCATCCGTCATCTTTGGTGACTATGCTTGTGGACTACTCTGTAGTTGTGCATTCTATAGCACTTTCTATCGCCTTTTCCTGAACCTTCTATTTTTATTGATTTATAGCCACATTTAGAAAATCACTAATGTTTGAGTTTTTGAGGGCCATGAATCAACTTCAGTGACTAAAATTGTGGATTGTAGTGTAGTTGTGCGCTCTGTACACATATTTTTAATTGCCTTTCATGCACCTTCATTATTTTATGAGTTAATCTACATTGAGGGAAACACTCGTGTTTGAGTTTTCGTGGGCGATTGATTAACTTTGGTGACTATGATTGAGGATTACACTATAGCTGTGCATTCTACACGCATATTTACTATCACGTTTCACAAAGCTTCAGTTTTCATTGAGACATAGCTGCACTAAGGAAACCGCTCGTGTTTGAGTTTTCTTGGACTATCGATCAACTTTGGTGACTATGATTTTGGATTGTAATGTAGTTCTGCATTATGTACTCATATTTTTAATCACTTTTGATGAAAATTCAATTTTTTTTAAGTTATAGCCGCATTTAGGAAACTACTCATGTTTGAGTTTTTCTAGGCCATTGATCAACTTTGTTGACAACGGTTGTTGATTGTACTATAATTGTGCATTCTATAAGCGTATTTTCTATTGCCTTTTGCGAAGCTTCATATTTTATTGAGTTATAGCTGCACTTAAGAAACCAGTCGTGTTTGAGTTTTTGTGGGACATCGATCAACTTTGGTGAGTACGAGTGTGGGTTACAAGGTAATTGTCCATTTTGTACATGTATTTTCTATCTCCTTTCGTGAACCTTCATGTTTTGTTGAGTTATAGCCACATTTAGGAAATCACTCGCATTTGACTTCTCATGGGCCATCGATCAACTTTTGGTGACTACTACTCGGGATTACATTGTAGTTGTGCATTCTATACATTGTATACATGAAATTTTCTATCGCCTTTCATGAACCTTGATTTTTCATTGAGTTGCATTTAGGAAAACGCTCTTGTTTAACTTTCTGTGGGCCATTGATCAACTTTAGTGACTACAATTCTGGATTATATTGTAGTTGTGCATTCTATACGTGTATTTCCTATGTGCGGCTATAACTCAATGAATAATGAAGGTTCACGAAAGGTGATTGAAAACATGCGTATAGAATGCACAACTATAGTATAATCCACAATCGTATTTTAAAAAGTTATAGATGACCCACCAAAACTCAAACACTAGCGTTTTGATAAATTCATCTATAACTCAACAAAAAAGAAGGTTCATGAAAGACGATTAAAAATGTGCATACATAATACACAAATACAATACAATCCACAATCATATTCACACAAGTTGATTGATGGATCAAAAAAACTCAAACATGACCAGTTTCCTAAATGCGGTTATAACTCAACGAAAAATGAAGTTTCATGAAAGGCAATAGAAAATACTTGATACAATGTACAACTACAGTGTAATGAACAATCATATTCACCAAAGTTGATCGATGGCCCACAAAAACTCATGCACGAGTGGTTTCATAAATGCGGCTATAACTCAAAAAAAATTGAAGGCTCATGAAAGGAGATAGAAAATACACATATAGAATCCACTATTTCAGAGTAATCCATAATCGTAGTCACCAGAGTTGATCGATGGCCCATGAAAACTCAAAGAAGAGCATTTTCCTAAATGCATCTATAATTCAACAAAAAATGAAGGTTCTTGAAAGGTGATACAAAATACGTATAGAATGCACAACTCTAGTGTAATCGATAATTGTACTCCCCAACGTTGATTGATGGGCCACGAAAACTCTAACACGATTGTTTTCCTAAATGTGGTTATAACTCAAACAAAAAGTATGGTTTGCGAAAGAAAATAGAAAATACGCCTTTATAATGCAAAACTATAGCATAATCCACAAGTGTAGTTACCAAAGTTGATCAATGGCCCACAAAAACTCAAACATGAGTAGTTTCCTAAGTGCAGCTAACTCAACTAAAAATGAAGGGTCACCAAAGGCGATAGAAAATACGCGTATAGAATGCACAACTACAGTGTAATGCACAATCGTAGTCACCAAAATTGAATGATGGCTCACAAAAACTCAAATAAGAGAGGTTTCCTAAATACAGCTATAACTCAACAAAAAATGAAGGTTCACGAAAGGTGATAGAAAATACGAGTAGAAAATGGATGACTATAGTGCAATCCACAATCATAGTCACTAAAGTTGATCGATAGCCCACGAAAATTCAAACACGAGCAGTTTCCTAAGTGCGGCTATAACTCAACAAAAATTGTGGTTATTGAAAGGCGATATAAAATAGGTGTTTAGAATGCATAATTGTAGTGTAATCCACAATCGTAGTCAACAAAGTAAATCGATTGCCCACAAAAACTCAAACACGAGTGTTTTCCTAAATGCGGTTATAACTCAATAGAAAATGAAGGGTTGTGAAAGGAGATTAAAAATATCTTTATGAAATGCACAACTATGGTGCAATCCACAATCATTGTCACCAAAGTTTATCTATGGCCCACAAAAAGTCAAACATGAGCGGTTTCCTAAATATATGTATAAAATGCACAACTACGATGTAATGCACAATCGTAGCTACCAAAGTTGATTGATGGCCCACGAAAACTCAAACACAAGTAGTTTCATGAATGAGGTTATTATTCAACAAAAAAAGAAGCTTCGAAAAAGGTGATAGAAATATGCATATAGAATAGACAACTATAGTGAAATCCACAATCGTAGTCACCATAGTAGAACAATGACCCACAAAAACTCAAACATGAGAGGTTTCCTAAATTCGGCTATAACTCAACAAAAAATGAAGGTTCGCAAAAGGCAATAGAAAATTAGCATATAATATGCACAACTACATTGTAATCCAAAGGCGTAGTCATCAAAGTTGATCGATGGCCCACAAAAACTGAAATACGAGCAATTTGCTAAATGCGGCTATAACTCTACAAAAAACTGAAAGTTTGTGAAAGGTGATAGAAAATACACATACATAATGGACAACTATAGTGCAATCCACAATCGCAGTCACCAAAGTTAACCGATGGCTCACGAAAACTCAAACACGAGCGGTTTCGTAAGTGCAGCTATAACTCAGCAAAATATGAAGGTTAGCGAAAGGCAATAAAAAATATGCATATAGAAAGCACAACTACAATGTAATCCACAGTCATAGTCACCAATGTTGATCGATGGCACATGAAAACTCAAACACGAGCATTTTCCTAAATGTGGCTATAAGACAAGAAGAAATGAAGGTTTGTAAACGGTGATTAAAAATATTGGTACAAAATGCACAACTATAGTACAATCCGCAATCGTAGTCACAAAAGTTGATCGATGGGCCAAAAAAACTCAAACAAGAGCAGTTTCCAAAATGCAGCTATAACTCAAAAAAAAGTTAAGGTTTGCGAAAGGCGATGGAAAATACGCATATAAAGTGCACAACAACAGTGTAATCCACAAACTTCATCACCAAAGCTAATCAATGGCCCACGAAAACTAAAACTCAAACGGTTTTCTAAATGCAGCTATATATCAACAAAAAATAAAGGATTGCAAAAGGTGATAGAAAAAATAGTACATAATGGACAACTATATGTACAACTACAGTGCAATCCACAATCATAGTCACCAAAGTTGATTGATGGACCACGAAAACTAAAACACGCGCGGTTTCCTAAGTGTTGCTATAACTTAACAAAAAATGAACATTCGTGAAAGGCTATAGAAAATACACGAATAGAATGCACAACTATAATGTAATCCACAATCGTATTCGCCAAAGTTCATCGAGTGCCCACGAAAAACTCAAACTCGAGCATTTTTCTAAATGCGGCTATAACACAACAAAAAATTAAGGTTTATGAAAGGTGATAGAAAATATGAGTACAAAATGCACAACTACAGTCCAATCCACAATCATAGTCTCCAAAGTTGATTGATAGCCCACGAAAATTCAAACACGAGTAGTTTCCTAATGCGGCTATAACTCAACAAGAAATGAAGGTTAACAGAAGGTGATAGAAAATACCCATACAGAATGGACAACTATAGTGCAATCCACAATCGTAGTTGACAAAGTTGATCGATGGCCCATTAAAACTCAAACACGAGCACTTTCCTATGTGCGGCTATAACTCAACGAAAAATAAATGTTCATGAATGGCGATAGAAACTACGCATGTAGAATACACTACTACAGTGTAATCCATAATCCTAGTCACCAAAGCTAATCGATGGCCCACAAAAACTAAAACACGAGCAATTTCCTAAATGCAGCTATAACTCAACAAAAAATGAAGGTTTGCGAAAGGCGATAAAAAATACACTTATGGAATATAGAACTACTATGTAATCCACAACCGTACTCACGAAAGTTGATCGATGGCCCATGAAAACTCAAACTCGAATGGTTTCCTAAATGCGGCTATAACTCAACAAAAAATGTAGGTTCACAAAAGACAATAGAAAATGAACATACAAAAATGTACAACTAAAGTGTAATCCACAATCGTAGTCACCAAAGTTAATCAATGGCCCACAAAAACTCAAATTCGTGTGTTTTCGTAAATGCAGCTATAAGTCAAAAAAAAAAAGTTTCATGAAAGACGATAGAAAATATGCATATAGAATGCTCAAATACAGTGTAATCCACAAGCGTAGTCACCAATGTTAATTGATGGCCCACAAAACCTCAAACCTTAGCGGTTTCCTAAATGCGGCTATATCTAGAGAAAAATGAAGGTTTAGGAAATGCAATAGAAAATACGCATACAAAATGGACAACTATAGTCCAATCCACAATCATAGTCACCAAAGTTGATCGATGGCCCACAAAAACTCAAATATGAGCGGATTGCACTATAGTTGGCCAGCAATAAACTTTGGTGAGTACGATAGTGGATTACTCTAGTTGTGTATTCTATATGCATTTTTTTAATTGCCTTTCATGGAACTTTATTTTTTGTTAAGTTATAGCCGCACTTATGAAACCGCTCCTATTTGAGTTTTCGTGGGCCATCAATCAACTTTGGTGACTATGATTGTGGATTGCGAACATTCATTCTTTGTTAAGTTATAGCCGCATTTAGGAAACCACTCGATGAACTTTGGTGACTATGCTTGTGGATTAGACTTTAGTTTTGCATTTTATATGCATATTTTCTATCGCCTTTCGTGAGCCTTCAGTTTTCATTCAGTAATAGCCACATTTAGGAAACCACTCGTATTTGAGTTTTCGTGGGCCATCGATCAACTTTGGTGACTATGATTGTCAATTGCACTATAGTTGTGCATTATGAAAACTAATTTTCCATACACGTATTTTTATCACTTTTCGTGAACATTCATTTTTGTTGTGTTATAAACACATTTCAGAAACCGCTCATGATTGAGTTTTTTGTAGGCCATCAATCAACTTTGGTGACTACAATGGTGGATTGTACTATAGTTGTGCATTCTATACACATATTTTTAATCGACTTTCAGAAACTTTAATTTTTTGTTGAGTTATAGCCGAATTTAGGAAAATGTTCATGTTTGATTTTCCGTGGGCCATCGATCAACTTTTGTGACTATGATTGTCGATTACACTGTAGTTGTGCATTCTTTATACACGTATTTTCCATCACCTTTCGCAAACTTTCATTTTTCGTTCAGTTATAGCTGCACTTAAGAAAACCGATCATGTTTGAGTTTTCTTGGGCCATCAATCAACTTTGGTGTCTACGATTGTGAATTGCACTGTAGTTGTCCATTTTGTACGCGTATTTTATATCACCTTTCACGAATCTTCATTTTTCGTTGAGTTATAGGCTCATTTAGGAAACCAGTCATGTTTGAGTTTTCGTGGGCCATCAATCAACTTTGGTGACAATGATTGTGGATTGCACTATAATTGTCCATTTTGTACACGTATTTTCTATCGCCTCTTGTGAAACTTCATCTTTTGTTGAGGTATAGCCGCATTTTGAAAACCACTTGCGTTTGAGTTTTTGTGGGCCATCGATGAATTTTGGTGACTACGCTTGTGGATTACTATAGTTGTGCGTTCTATACGCATATTTTCTATTTCCTTTCGCGAACCTTCATTTTTTGTTTAGTTACACGCATTTAAGAAACCACTCATGTTTGAGGTTTTGTGCGCCATCGATCAACTTTTGTGACTACGATTGTGGATTGCATTGTAGTTGTGTATTTTGTATGCATGTTTTTAATCGTCTTTCACGAACCTTCATTTTTAGTTGAGCTATAGCTGGATTTCAGAAATCGCTGGTGTTTGAGTTTTCCTGGACCATCAATCAACTTTGGTGACTACGATTGTGGATTACAATTTACTTTTGCATACTATACGTGTATTTTCTATCACCTTTAACGAACCTTCATTTTTAGTTGAGTTATGGTGGTATTTAGGAAACCGCTCGTATTTGAGTATTTGTGGGCCATCGATCAACTTTGGTGACTACGATTCTGGATGGCACTATAGTTGTCCATTCTTTACGCATATTTTCTATTTACTTTTTGGCGTGAACCTTCATTTTTCATTGAATTATAGCCGCATTTAGGAAACCGCTCGTGTTTGAGTTTTCGTGGCCCATCAATAAACTTTGGTGACTACAATTGTGGATTGCACTATAGTTGTCCATTTTGTATGCATATTTTATAACGCCTTTGATGAACCTTCATTTTTTGTTGAGTTATAGCCGCATTTAGGAAACTGTTTATATTTGAGTTTTTTTGGGCCATCGTTTCCCTTTGGTGAATACGCTTGTGGATGACACTATAGTTGTGCATTCTATACTCTTATTTTTTATTGCCTTTCACAAACGCTCCTTTTTTGTTGAGTTATAGCCACATTTAGGAATCGGCTCATGTTTGAGTTTTTGTGCACCATCGATCAACTTTGGTGACTACGATTGTGGATTGCACTGAATTTGTCCATTCTCTATGCATATTTTCTATCACCTTTTGCGAACCTTTGTTTTTTGAGTTATAACATTTAGGAAACTAGTCGACTTTGCATTTTCGTTGGCCACTGATCATCTTTGGTCACTACTATTGTGGATTGCACTATAGTTTTGCATTTTGTACGCGTATTTTCTATTGCCTTTTGTGAACCTTCATTTTTTGTTGAGTTATAGCCGCATTTAGGAAACTGCTCGTGTTTGAGGTTTCATGTGCCATTGATAAACTTTGGTGAATAGGATTTGGGATTGCACTGTAGTTGTCCATTCTATACGCGTATTTTCTATTCCCTTTCACTAACCTTGATTTTTTGTAGAATTATAGCCGCATTTAGGAAAATGCTCATGTTTGAGTTTCCGTGGGCCATCAATAAACTTTGGTGACTATGATTGTGGATTGCACTATAATTCTGCATTTTGTACGTGTATTTTTTATCGCCTTTCATGAACCTTCATTTTTCGTTGAGTTATAGCTGCATTTAGGAAACTGCTCATGTTTGAGTTTTCATGGGCCATCCCATAGATTATGTTTGGTGACTACGATTGTGGATTGCATAATAGTTGTCCATTCTCTACCTTTATTTTTTTTTTAGTTATAGCCGCATTTAGGAAATCGCTCAACTTTGTGTTTTCGTGGGCTATCGATCAATGTTGGTGACTACGATTGTGTATTACACTATAGTTTTTCATTCTATATGCGTAATTTCTATCGCCTTTCGCGAACCTGCACTTTTTGTTGAGTTATAGGCTTATTTAGGAAACCACTCGTGGTTGAGTTTTTGTGGGCCATTGATCGACTTTGGTTACTACACTTGTGTATTAGACTGTAGTTGTCCATTCTATACACGTATTTTTTTATCACTTTTTGTGAATCTTCAATTTTGTGTTATGCCCGCATTTAGGAAATTGCTCATCTTTTAGGTTTTGTGGGTCATCGATCAACTTTAGTGACTACACTTTTGGATTACACTGTAGTTATGCATTTTATACATGTATTTTCTATCCCCTATCATAAACCTTCATTTTTTTTGACTTATTGCAACATTTAGGAAATCGCTCATTTTTTAGTTTTCGTGGGCCATCGATCAACTTTGGTGTCTACGATTTTGGATTGCGCTGTAGTTGTCCATTCTTTATGCGTATTTTCTATCACTTTTTCCGATCCTTCATTTTCTGTTGAGCTGTAGTTGCATTTAGGAAACCGATCGTGTTTGATTTTTCGTGGTCCATCGTTCAACTTTGGTGACTACGCTTGTGGATTACACTATAATTGTGCATTCTATATGCGTATTTTTTGTCACCTTTCGTGAACCTTCATTTTTTCTTGAGTTATAGGTATATTTAGTAAACCGCTCGAGTTTGAGTTTTCGTAAGCCATTAATCAACTTTGGTGACTATGATTGTGGATTGTACTTTAGTTCTGCATTCTATACAGATATTTTTTATCGCCTTTCATGAACCTTATTTTTAGTTGAGTTATATCTGCATTGAGGAAAACGCACGAAGTTGAGTTTTCGTAGGCCATCGATCAACTTTGGTGACTATGCTTGTTGATTACTCTAAAGTTTTGCATTCTATCCGCGTATTTTCTATCGCGTTTCGTCAACCTTCATTATTTGTCGAGTTATAGCCTCATTTAGGATGATTACGTTTGCAAATTTTACTATAGTTACACATTCTTTACGCAGATTTTTAATCCCCTTTCACAAACCTTCATTTTTTGTTGAGTTATAGCCGCATTTAGCAAAATGTCTATGTTTGTGTTTTCATGGGCCATCGATCAACTTCGGTAGCTACGATTGTGGATTATACTATAGTTGTCCACTGTATACACGCATTTTCTATCACGTTTCGCAAAACTTTATTTTTCATTGACTTATTCCTGAGTTTAGGAAACCACTCGTGTTTTAGTTTTCGCGGGCCATCGATCGACTTTGGTGACTACGATTGTGGATTTCACTATAGTTGTCCATTTTGTATGTGTATTTTCTATCGCCTTTCACGATCCTTCAGTTTTTGTTGAGCTATGGCCGCATTTAGGTAACTGCTCGAGTTTGTGTTTTCGTCAGCCATGGACAAACTTTCGTGACTACAATTGTGCATTGCACTGTACTTAGGAAACCACTCAAGTTTTAGTTTTTGTGGGCCATCGATCAATTTGGGTGACTACGTTTTTGGATTACACTATAGTTGCGCATTCTATACACGTATTTTCTATTGCCTTTCGTCAACCTTCATTTTTTTTTGAGTTATAGCCACATTTAAGAAACTGCACGGGTTCGAGTTTTCATGGGCCATTGATCAACTTTGGTGAGAACGCTTTTGGATTACACTATAGTTGTGCATTCTATATGTGTATTTTCTATCGCCTTTCGCGAACATTCATTATTTGTTGAGTTATGGCTGCATTTAGGATACAACTCGTGTTTGAGTTTTGTGGGCCATCGATCAACTTTGGTCACTATGATTGTGGATTAAACTTTAGTTGTACATTCTATACACGTATTTTCCATTGGCTCTCGCGAACATTGATTTTCTCTTGAGTTATAGCCACATTTAGGAAATTGCTTAAGTTTTAGTTTTAAAGGGCCATTAATGAACTTTGGTGACTACGATTGTGGATTGTACTGTAGTTGTGCATTATGTACACATATTTTTAATTGCCTTTGACGAACCTTCATTTTTTGTTGAGCTATAACCGTATGTAGGAAAATGCTCATGTTTGAGTTTTCGTGGGCCATCGATCAACTTTGGTTACTATAATTGTGGATTACATTGTAGTTGTGCATTCTATATGCGTATTTTCTATCACCTTTTTGCGAACCTTCATTTTTCATTTAGGTATAGGCCCACTTAGGAAGCCGCTCGTGTTTGAGTTTTCTTGGGCCATCAATCAACTTTGGTGACTACGATTGGGGATTTAACTCTATTTGTGCATTCTATACTTGTATTTTATATCACCTTTTCCTGAAACTTAATTTTTTGTTGATTTATAGCCACACTTAGGAAATTGCTCGTGTTTTGTGAGTACGATTGTGGAACTTATTGTAGTTGTGCATTCTATACACATATTTTTAATAAACTTTCATTAACCTTCATGTTTTGTTGAGTTACTGTCGCATTTAGGAAAACAATCGTGTTTGAATTTTCGTGGGCTATTGATCAACATTTTGGGCTACGATTGCCAATTACACTCTAGTTGTGTATTGTATATACTTATTTCTATCACCTTTCGTGAATCTTCATTTTTGGTTGAGTTATAGCTGCACTTAGGAAATTGCTCTTGTTTGAGTTTTGCACTATAGTTTTGCATTCTATACACATATTTTCTATCGGCTTTTTCTTTTTACTTATAGCCGCATTTAGGAAAACACTCGTGTTTGAGATTTCGTGGGCGATCGATAAGCTTTGGTGACTACGCCTATGGATTACACTTTAGTTATGCTTTCTATATGCGTATTTTCTATTGCCTTTCATGAGCCTTCATTTTTTGTTGAGTTATAGCAGTATATAGGAAATTACCCATGTTTGAGTTTTGTTGGGCTATCAATCAACTTTGGTGACTACGATTTTGGATTGTAATGTATTTGTGCATTCTGTACACATATTTCTAATTGCCTTTCACGAACCTTCAGTTTTTGTATTTAGGAAATTGCTCGTGTTTGAGTTTTCATGGGTCATCAATTAACTTTGGTGACTACAATTGTGGATTGCACTTTTGTTGTCCATTATGAACGTTAATTTTCTATCGCCCTTCGCGAACCTTAAATTTTTTTCAGTTATAGCCGCATTTATGAAACTCTTGTGTTTGAGTTTTTGTGGGCCATAGATCAGCTCTGGTGACTACGCTTGTGGATTACACTTTGGTTGTGCATTCTATATGTTTATTTTCTATCACCTTTTGTGAACCTTCATTTTTTGTTGAGTTATAGTGACACTTAAGAGACTGCTCGTGTTTGAGTTTTCGTACACCACCGATAAACTTTGGTGACTACGATTGTAGATTGCACTGTAGTTGTCGATTCTATACGTGTATTTTCTATCACCTTTAACGAACCTTATTGTTTCCTTGAGTGATAGCCGCATTTAGGAAATTGCTCGTCTTTGAGTTTTCGTGGGCCATTGATCAACTTTGGTGACTACAATTGTGCATTACACTGTAGTTGTCCATTCTGTAGGTGTATTTTCTATCGTCTTTCGTGAACCTTCATTTTTTGTTAGTTATAATTTGGAAAAACGCTCATGTGTGAATTTTCGTGGGCCATCAATTAACTTTTGTGACTACGATATTGGATTATAGTGCAATTGTGCATTCTATACGCGTATCTTCTATTGCCTTTCGTGAACCTTCAATTTTTGTTGAGTTATAGCTGCAATTAGGAAATCGCTCGAGTTTGATTTTTCATGGGCTATCAATCAACTTTGGATACTACGATTGCTGATTGCATTGTAGTTGTCCATTTTCTACTCGTATTTTCTATCGCCTTTTCATCAATAGTGTAATCGGCAAGCGTTGTCACGAAAATTAATCGATCACCTGTGAAAACTTAAACTCGAGTAGTTTTCCTAAATGCAGCTATGACAGAACAAAAAATGAAGTTTCACGAAAGACAATATAAAATATGCATATAGAATGCACAACTACAATGTAGTACAATCCACAATTGTAGTTACCAAAGTTGATTAATGGCCCACGAATACTCAAACTCGAGTGGTTTCCTCAATGCAGCTAGAATGGACAACTACAGTGCAATCCACAATCGTACTCATCAAAGTTGATCGATGGACCATGAAAACTCAAACTGCGTTTGTGGATTACACTGTAGTTGTGCATTCTACGCGTATTTTCCATCGCCTATAGCGAACCTTCATTTTTTGTTGAGTTATAGTTGCATTTAGGAAACCACTCATGTTTGAGCTTTTGTGGGCAATCAATCAACTTTGGTGACTACGATTGTGGATTAAACTGTAGTTGTGCATTTTATACGTGTATGTTGCATCGCATTTCACGAACCTTCATTTTTCGTTGAGTTAATACCCACATTTAGTAAACCGCTCATGTTTGAGTTTTCGTGGGACCGATTAACTTTGGTGACTACACTTGTGGATTACACTGTAGTATTGCTTTCTATAGACGTATTTTCTATTGCCTTTCACGAACCTTCATTTTTAATGAGTTATAGTAGCATTTACGAAACCGCTCATCTTTGAGTTTTTCTGGGCCATCGATCAACTTTGGTGACTATGATTGTGGATTGTACTATAGTTTTGCACTCTATACGCATATTTTTAATCACCTTTGATGAAATTTTATTTTTTGTTGAGCTATAGAAGCATTTAGGAATACGCTTGTGTTTGAGTTTTCGTGGGCCATCAATCAACTTTGGTGACTACGATTATCAATTGCATTGTAGTTGTCGATTGTGTGCGCATATGTTCTATCGATTACTTTGTTGACTACACTTTGGATTACACTCTAGTTGTACATTCTATACATGTATTTTCTATTGCTTTTCACGAACCTTCATTTTTATTTCACTTATAGCTGCATTTAGGAAAGCGCTCATGTTTTAGTTTTTGTGGGCCATCAATCAAGTTTGGTGACTACGATTGTGGATTGTACTATTGTTCTGCATTTTGTATGGATATTTTAATCACCTTTCACGAACCTTCATTTTCTATTGAGTCATAGCCGCATGTAGAAAAATGCTCATGTTTGAGTTTTTGTGGGCCATCGAACAACTTTGGTGACTAGGAGTGTGAATTAGACTATAGTTGTGCATTCTATACACGTATTTTCTATTGCCTTTCACGAACTTTCAATTTTTCTTGAGTTATAGCCTTATTTAGGAAAACACTCGTGTTTGATTTTTTGTGCACCATCGATTAACTTTGGTTAGTACAATTGTGGATTGCAAATGTTGTAGCCGCATTTAGGAAATTGCTCATGTTTGAGTTTTTTTGGGCCATCGATCAATTTTGGTGACTACTATTGTGGATTGTACTATAGTTGTGCATTATGTATTCATATTTTTAATCACTTTTCATGAACCTTCATTTTCTATTGAGTCATTGCCGCATTTAGAAAAACTTTCATGTTTGAGTTTTCATGGGCAATCGATCATCTTTGGTGACTACGATTGTGGATTGCACTATAGTTGTCCAATCTATACTCGTATTTTCTACCGCGTTTCACGAAACTTCATTTTTTGTTGAGTTATAGCCGCGTTTAGGAAAACGCTCATGTTTGAGTTTTCATGCGCCATCGTTTAACTCTGGTGACTACGATTGTGGATAGCACTGTAGTTGTCCATTCTGTACTGTTATTTTCTATCGCCTTTCATGAACCTTCATGTTTTGTTGAGTTATAGCTGCATTAAGGAAACTGGAGGAGTTTGAGTTTACATGGGCCATCGATCCAACTTTGGTGACTACGGTTGTGGATTAAACCTTAGTTGTGCATTCTATATGCGAATTTTCAATCGTCTTTCAAAAACCTTCATTTTTTGTTGAGTTATAGCCCCATTTAGAAAAGCACTCATGTTGGAGTTTTCGTTTTCCATCGATCAACTTTGGTGACTACGAAAGCGGTCATGTTTGAGTTTTGTTGGGCCATCAATCAATTTTGGTGACTACAATTGTGGATTGTACTATAGTTGTGCATTTTCTATGCATATTTTTAATTGTCTTTCACGACCCTTCATTTTTTGTTGAGTTATAGGCGCATTTAGGAAAACACTCGTGTTTGAGTTTTTGTAGGCCATCGATCTACTTTGGTAACTAAGATTGTGGATTGCACCTTAGTTGTCCATTTTATAAGTGTATTTTCTATCGCCTTTTGCAAACTTTTATTTTTTGTTGAGTTATAGCCGCATTTAGGAAATTGTTGATGTTTGAGTTTTCGTGGGCCATGAATAAACTTTGGTGAATATGATTGTGGATTGTACTATAGTTGTGCATTCTGTACAGATATTTTTAATTGCCTTTCATGAACCTTTATTTTTTTTTAGTTATAGCTGCATTTAGGAAAATGCTCGTGTTTTAATTTTCGTGGGCCATCGATCAAGCTGGGTGACTACGATTGTGGATTACACTGTAGTTGTCCATTTTATATCCATATTTTCTATTGCCTTTCGTTAACCTTCATTTATCTTTGAGCTATAGCTGCAATTCGGAAACCACTCGTGTTTGAGTTTTTGTGGGCTGTCGATCAACTTTGGTGACTAGGATTTGGATTGCACTGTAGTTGTCCATTCTATACGTGTATTTTCTATCATCTTTGACAAACCTTTTTTTTTTGTTGACTGATAACCACATTTACGAAACCGCCTGAGTATGAGTTTTTGTGGGCCATAAATCAACTTTGGTGACTATGCTTGTGGATTACACTACATTTGTGCAATCTATATGTTTATTTTTGATCGCCTTTCGCAAACCTTCATTTTTAGTTGAGTTATAGCCGAGTTTAGGAAACCGCTCGTGTTTGAGTTTTTTTGGAGCATCAATCAACTTTGGTGACTACAAATGTGGATTGCATTGTAGTTGTCCATTATGTAAATTTATTTTCTATCATTTTTTGTGAATCTTCATTTTTTGTTGAGTTATAGTCGCATTTAGGAAACCGCTCATGTTTGAGTTTTCATCAGCCATCAATCAACTTTGGCGAATACGATTGAGGATTGCACTATAGTGGCGCATTCTATACGTGTATTTTCTATTTCCTTTCGTGAACCTTCATTTTTTGTTTAGGTATAGCCCCATTTAGCAAACCGCTCGATTTTGAGTTGTCGTTGTCCATAGATCAACTCCGGTGAGTACTTTTTTGGATTACATTGTAGTAGTACGTTTTATAGGTGTATTTTCTATCACTTTTCGTGAACCTTTATTTTTTTTAGTTATAGCCGTATTTATGTAACTGCTCGTCTTTGAGTTTTTGTGGGTCATCGATAAACTTTGGTGACTATGATTGTGGATTATACTGTAGGTGTGCATTCTATACATGTATTTTCATGAATATGCAAGTACCCCTCAAATATATAATTGACGAAACAATTTTTTTGGGAAAATAAAATAGATCATCCTTTTTGAAAAAACTAATATTTCACCAACATGCAAGAAACCCTGAAAAATAGAATCTACGAAATATTTTTTTTTCTGAAAATTGAAAATATGGGTTTTATAGGCACTCGTGTGCTCAAGGAACCCAGATTGTCCAGTTTTTGAAAAAATAAGTTGTTTTTGAAAAAGATAGATTTTTTTGAAAAGTAGAAGTTGTGGAGGTAACAAAGGCAAATTTTTTTATTCTTTTTATGAAAAATCTGAGAGATGGGTTTTGTAGAGAATATCGTTCTGAGTAAACCCATATCGTCATTTTTTCGAAAATCTAATTTTTCAACAACATGCAAGAACCCTCAAAAATAGAATCTACGATTTTTTATTTTTTTTGAAAAATCAAAATATGGTTTTAATAGGTGCTCGTGTGCTAAAGACACCTAGATCATTCATTTTTTGAAAAAATAAGTTATTTTTGAATAGATTTTTTTTAAAAGTAGAAGTGGTAGAGGTAACAGAGGTAAATTTTTTGAATCTTTTTATGAAATATCTAAGAAATGGGTTTTGTAGAGAATGTCATTTAGAGTAATGAGACCCAGATCATCTGTTGTATTTTTAAAATAAGTTGTTCTTGAAAATGATAGTTTTTTTTTAAAAGTACAAGTAGAAGAGATAACAAAGGCAAACTTTTTGAATCTTTTTATGAAAAATCTAAGAAATGGGATTCATAGACAATGTCATTATGAATAGACCTAGATCATCCTTTTTTCGAAAAACTTATTTTTCACCAACATGCAAGAACCCCTAAAAAATAGAATCTACAAAACAATTTTTTTTGGCAAAATAAAAAAATGGGTTTTATAGATATTTGTATGCTAAAGAGACCTAGATCTTTTGTTCTTTGAAAAAATAAGTTATTCTTGAGAAAGATATTTTTGACAAGTAGAAGCAGTAGAGGTAACAAAGGCAATTTGTTTGAATCTTTTTATGAAAAATCTGAGAAATGGGTTTTGTAGAGAATGTTGTTCTGAGTAAACCCAGATTGTCTGTTTTTCAATTATTTTTTCACCAACATACAAGAACCCCTCAAAAATAGAATCCACTATACAATTTTTTTTGGGAAAATTGAAATATGTGTTTTATAGGTGCTCATGTGCTAGTGAGACCCTAATCGTCGATTTTTTGATAAAATAAGTTGTTTTTGAAAAAGATAGATTTTTTCGAACAGTACAAGTAGTAGAGGTAACAAGGGCAAACTTTTTGAATCTTTTTATGAAAAATTTGAGAAATGGGTTTTGTAGAGAATGTTGTTATAAGTAGACCTAGATCGTCGTTTGTTCGAAAAACTAATTTTTCACCAACATGCAAGAACCCCTCAAAAATAGAATCCACGAAACAATTTTTTTTTTGGAAAATCGAAATATGGGTTTTATAGGTGCTCATATGGTAAAGAGACCTGGATCATCCAGTTTTTGAAAAAATAAGTTGTTTTTGAAAAAGATAGATTTGTTTGAGAACTAGAAGCGTAGAGGTAACAGAAGCAAAAAATTTGAATCTTTTTATGAAAAATCTGATAAATGGGTTTTGTAGAGAATGTTGTTCTGAGTAGACCCAAATCGTCTTTTTTTGAAAAACTAATTTTCGCTAACATGTAAGAACCCCACAAAAATAGAATCTACAAAACAATTTTTTTCGGAAACATTGAAAATATGGGTTTTATAAGTGCTCATGTGTCAAAGGGACCCAGATCGTCTGTTTTTTTGAAAAAATAATTTGTTTTTGAAAAAAATAGGTAGAGGTAACAAAGACAATTTTTTTGAATCTTTTTATGAAAAATCTGAGAAATAGGTTTTGTAGAGAATGTCGTTCTGAGTATACCCATATCGTCCTTTTTTTGAAAAACTTGTTTTTCATCAACATGCAAGAACCCCTCAAAAATAGTATCAACGAAACAATATTTTTTGAGAAAATCGAAAATATGGGTTTTATGGATGCTCATGTTGTAAAGAGAACTAGATCATCTGGTTTTTCAGAAAATGAGTTGTTCTTGAAAAAGATAGATTTTTTTGAAATGCAGAAGCAGTAGAGATAACAAAGATAATTTTTTTGAATCTTTCTATGAAAAATCCTATACATGTGTATAAAACCCATATTTTTTATTTTCCCAAAAAAAATTGTTGAGTTATAGCCCCTCTTAGTAAAACGCTCGTCTTTGAGTTTTCATGGGACATCGATCAACTTTGATGACTACGCTTATGGAATACACTGTAGTTGTGCATTCTATATGCGTATTTTCTATTGCCTTTTGCGAACCTTCATTTTTTTTGAGTTATAGCCGCATTTAAGAAACCACTCATGTTTGAGTTTTTCTAGGCCATTGATTAACTTTGGTGACTGCGATTGTGGATAGTACTATAATTGTGCATTTTGTATGCATATTTTTAATCACCTTCTATGAACCTTTATTTTTTGTAGAGTTATAATTTAGGAAAATGCTCGTGTTTGAGTTTTCGTGGGCCATCAATTTGCTTTGGTGACTACGATTGTGGATTGCACTATAGTTGTCCATTTTGTATGTTTATTTTATATTATCTTTCGCCAACATTCATTTTTTGTTGAATTATAGCCGCATTTAGGTAACCGCTCGAATTTGAGTTTTCATGGGCCAACGATCAACTTTGGTAACTACGCTTGTGGATTACATTGTAGTTGTGCATTCTATACACATATTTTCTATTGCCCTTCGCAAACATTTATTTTTTGTTGAGTTATGACCGCATTTACGAAACTGTTCGTATTTACATTTTTGTGGGCCATCGATCAACTTTAGTGACTGTGATTGTAGATTGCATTGTAGTTGTCCATTTTGTTCTCATATTTTCTATCACCTTTCGTGAACCTTCATTCTTTGTAGCCACATTTAGGAAACTGCTTGTGTTTGAGTTTTCATGGGCCATCGATCAACTATGGTGACTACTATTATCGATTACACTATAGTTGTGCATTCTATAAACGTATTTTCTATCACTTTCCCGAACCTTAATTTTTTTTTAAGTAATAGCCGCATTTAGGAAACCATTCATGCTTGAGTTTTTGTGGGTCATCATTCAACTTTGGTGACTATGATACTAGATTGTATACTATAGTTCTACATTTTGTACACATATTTTTAATCGCCTTTCATGAACCTTCATTTTTTGTTGAGTTATAGCTGCATTTAGGAAACCGCTCGACTTTGCATTTTTGTGGGCTAGTGATCAACTTTGGTGACTACGATTGTGGATTGCACTGTAGTTATGCATTTTGTATGGGTATTTTCTATTCCCTTTCACAAACCTTCATGTTTTGGTGACTACGATTGTGGATTGCACTATAGTTGTGTATTATATATGCATATTTTAAATTTCCTTTCAAAAACCTTCTTTTTTTGTTGAGTTACAGTCGTATTTAAATTTTTGTGGGCCATCAATCAACTATGGGGAATGCAATTGTTGATTGGACTGTGGTGTTCCAATTTGTATGCATATTTTCTATCGCCTTTCGCGAACCTTGATTTTTAATTGAGTTATAGCCGCATTTAATAAACCGCTTGTGCTTGAGTTTTCATGGGCCATCGATGAACTTTGGTGAATACAATTGTGGATTACACTGTAGTTGTCCATTTTGTACCCCTATTTTCTATTGCCTTACGCGAACCTTCATTATTTGTTGATATAGCCGCATTTAGGAAACCGTTCGTGTTTGAGTTTTCGTGGGGCATCAATCAACTTTGGTGACTACACTTGTGGATTACACTATAGTTTTGCATTCTATATGAATATTTTCTATCGCCTTACAATGTAGTTGTGCATTTTGTACAAATATTTTTTATTGCCTTTCACAAACCTTCATTTTTTATTGAGTGATTGCCACATTTAGAAAAAATGCTCGTGTTTGAGTTTTCATGGGGCCATCAATCAACTTTGGTGGCTACGATTGTAGATTGTATTGTAGTTGTGCATTCTGAACACATTTTTAACCTCCTTTCATGAACCTTCATTTTTTGTTGAGTTATAGTCTTATTTAGGAAAATGCTTGTGTTTGAGTTTTCATGGGCCATCGATCAATTTTGGTGACTACTATTGCGGATTACACTATAGTTGTGCATTTTATATGTGTATGTTCTATCATTTTTCATTGAGTTATAGCCCCACTTAGGAAGTCGCTGGTGTTTGAGTTTTTGTGGGCCATCGATCAACTTTGGTGACTATGATTGTGGATTGCACTGTAGTTGTACATTCTATACGCGTATTTTCTATCACCATTTGTGAAACTTCATTATTTGTTGATTTATAGCCACACATCAAAAACCACTCATATTGGAGTTTGTGTGGGCCATCGATTAAATTTGGTGACTACGATTGTGGATTGCATTGTAGTTGGCCATTATGTACATATATTTTCTATCATCTTTCGTGAACTTTCATTTTTTGTTGAGTTATAGCCACATTTAGGAAAATGCTTGTGTTTGATTTTTCGATGGCCGTCGATCAACTTTGGTGACTCTGATTGTGGATTACATTGTAGTTGTGCATTGTGTACACATATTTTCTATTGCCTTTTACATACCTTCATTTTTTGTTCAATTTTATCCGCATTTAAGAAACCGCTCATGTTTGAGTTTTCGTGGGTCGTTGATCATTTTTTCTTGACTTTTAGCTGCATTTAGGAAATTGCTCATGTTTGATTTGTTGTGGGCCATCAATCAATTTTGGGGACCATGATTATGGATTAGAATGTAGTTGTACTATAGTTGTGCATTATGTATGCATATTTTTAATTGGCTCTCGGGAACCTTCATTTTTTGTTTAGTTATAGCCACATTTAGGAAAACACTCGTGTTTAAGTTTCCGTGCCATCTATGAAATTTGCTAAATATGTTTGTGGATTACACTGTATTTGTGCATTCTATATGCGTATTTTCTAATGCCTTTTGCCAACCTTCATTTTTTGTTGACTTATAGCCGTATTTCAGAAATTACTAATTTTTGAGTTTTTGTGGGCTATCGACCAACTTTGGTGACTACAATTGTGGAACTTACTGTAGTTGTACATTCTGAACAAATATTTTAATTGCTTTTCATGAACCTTCATTTTTTTTTCAGTTATAGCCACATTTAGGAAAACACTCATGTTTGAATTTTCATGGGCCATCAGTCAACATTTATTACTATGATTGTTGATTACACTCTAGTTATAGTCACCAAAGTTGATCGATGGTGCACAAAATCTCAAACATGACTTATTTCCCAAGTGCAGATATAACTCAACAAAAAAGTTAAGGTTAGTGAATGGCTATAGAAAATATGCGTACAAATTGGGCAGCTACAGTGTAATCCACAAGCGTAGTCACCAAATTTAATTGATGGCCCACGAAAACTCAAACACAAGCGGTTTCCTAAATGCGGCTATAACTCAACAAAAAATTGAGGTTCACAAAAGCCAATAGAAAATACGTGTACAGATTGGACAACTACAGTGCAATCCACAATTGAAGTCACCAAAGTTAATTGATGGCCCACAAAAACTCAAAGATGAGTGGTTTCCTAAGTCCAGCTATAACTCAACCAAAAATGAAGTTTCGTGAAAGGTGATAGAAAATACACATATAGAATATACAACTATAGTGTAATCCACAATTGTAGTCACCAAAGTTTATCGATGGCCCACGAAAACTGAAACACGAGCATTTTTATAAATGTGGTTATAATTCAAAAAAAAATGAAGGCTCACGAAAGGCGATAGAAAGTACGCGTACATAATGGACAACTACAGTGCAATCCATAATCATAGTCACCAAATATAGTGTAATACAAAACTACAGTGTAATACACAAGTGTAGTCACCAGAATTGATCTATGGCCCATAAAAACTGAAACATGAGAGTTTTCCTAAATGCAGCTATAACTGAAAAAAATGGAGGTTCGTGAAAGGCTATAGAAAATTAACGGTCATAATGGACAGCTACAGTGCAATCCATAATTATAGTCACCAAAGTTGATCAATGGCACGCGTATTTTCTATCTCCTTTCGTGAACTTTCGACGAAAAATGAAGGTTAAGGAAAGGCGATAGAAAATACGAGTATAGAATGCTAGAATGCACAACTACAATGTATTTCGATATTGTAGTCACCAAAGTTGATCGATAGGCCACGAACACTCAAACACGAGCATTTTCCTAAATGCGGTTATAACTCAACAAAAAATGAAGGTTGACGAAAGGCAATAGAAAATACGCTTATAGAATGCACAAGTATAGTGCAATTCATAATCGTAGTCACCAAAGTTGATCAATGGCCCATGAAAACTCAAACACGAGTGGTTTTATAAGTCAACGAAAAAATAAAGGTTTCTGAAAGGCGATAGAGAATACGCATACATAATGCACAACTACAGTGGAATCCACAATCATAGTCATTAAAGTAGATCGATGGCCCATGAAATCTCAAACACGAGCAGTTTGCTAAATACGGTTATAACTCAATAAAAAAATTAAGGTTCGCGAAAGATGATATTTACATGTATAGAATGCACAACTACATAGTAATCCACAATTGTAGTCACCAAAGTTTATTGATGGCCAAGTAAAACTCAAATATGAGCAGTTTCCTAAATGTGGCTACAACTCAACAAAAAATGAAGGTTCGTGAAAGGCGATAGAAAGTACGCATATAGAATGCACATCTACAGTCTAATCCACAATTGTAGTCACCAAAGTTGATTGATGGCCCACGAAAACTCAAATAGGAGTGGTTTCCTAAGTCCAACTATAATTCATCGAAAAATGAAGGTTCACGAAAGGTGATAGAAAATATACATATAGAATGCACAACTATAGTGTAATCCAGAATCATAGTCACCAAAGTTGATCATGGCCCACGAAAAATCAAACGTGAGCAGTTTCTGAAATGGAGCTATAACTCAACAAAAAATGAAGTTTCTCAAAAGGCGATAGAAAATACATATACATAATCAAGTACTACAGTGCAATCGCCAAATTGCAATCACCAAAGTTTATCAACGGCCCACGAAAACTCAAACATGAGCATTTTCCTGAATGCGGCTATAACTCAACAAAAAATGAAGGTTCATGAGAGGCGATTAAAAATATGCGTAAAGAATGCACATCTACAGTACAATGGCCCACGAAAACTCAAACGCGGGTGGTTTCCTAAATGCGGCAATAACTCAAGAAAAAATGAAGGTTCGCGAAAGGTGATTGAAAATACACGTAAAGAATAGACAACTACAGTGCAATCCATAATTGTAGTAACCAAAGTTGATCCACGACCCACAAAAACTTAAACTTAAGCGGTTTCCTAAATGAAGCTTTAACTCAAAATAAAATGAAGGTTCACGAAAGGCAATAGAAAATACATGTAAAGTATGGACAACTAGAGTGTAATCCACAATCATAGTCACTAAAGTTGATCAATGGCCCACGAAAACTCAAACATGATTAGTTTCCTAAGTGCAGCTATAACTCAACAAAAAATGAACGTTCATGAAACGTGAGAGAAAATACGGATATAGAATGCACAACTAAAGAGTAATCCTCAATCCTAGTCACCAAATTTGATTGATGGCCCACAAAAACTCAAACATGAGTAGTTTTCTAAATGCAAATATAACTCAACAAAAAATAAAGGATTGCAAAAGGCGATAGAAAATACGAGTATAGAATACACAACTATAGTGTAATCCAGAAGCGTAATCACCAAAATTGATCAATGTCCCACAAAAAATCAAACACGAGCGGTTTTGCGAAATGGGCTATAACTAAACAAAAAATGAAGGTTTGTGAAAGGAAATAGAAAATTAGAGTTCATAATGCACACTACAATGCAATCCAAAATCGTAGTCACCAAAGTTGATCGCTAGCCCATTAATTCTCAAACATGAGCGGTTTTCGAAATGCGAGTATAAGACAACAAAAAATGAAGGTTCACAAAAGGCGGTAGAAAATACATGAACAAAATGGACAACTACAGCGCAACGTGCAATCGTAGTCATCAAAGTTGATCGATGGCCCACGAAAACTCAAACACGAGTGTTTTCCTAAATTATAACTCAACAAAAAATAAAGGTTCATGGAAGGTGATTAAAAATATGCATACAAAATGCACAACTATAGTACAATCCACAATCGCTGTCACCAAAGTTGATTGATGGCCCACAAAAACTCAAACACGAGTAGTTTCGAAAATGCAGATATAATTGAACAAAAAAAGAAGGTTTGCAAAAGGCAATAGAAAATACGTGTATAGAAGGCACAACTATAGTGTAATCCACAAGCGTAGTCACCAAAGTGTATTGATGGCCCATGAAAACTCAAATTCGAGTAGTTTCCTAAATGCGGCTATAACTCAAAAAAAAATGAAGGCTCGTGAAAGGCGATAGAAAATACGTGTACAAAATCGACATCTATGATGCCATCCACAATCGTAGTCACCAAAGTTGATCGATGACCCACGAAAACACAAACACGAGCGGTTTCCTTATTGGTATTATAACTCAATGTTGAAGGTTTGTGAATGGTGATAGAAAATATGTGTATAGACAACTACAGTGTAATCCACAAGCGTAGTCACCAAAGTTGATCGATGGCCCATGAAAACTCAAACCCAAACATTTTACTAAATGTGGTTATAACTGAACAAAAAGTGAAGGTTCGTGAAAGGCAATTAAAAAATATGTGTACAAAATGCGCAACTACTGTACAATCCACAATCATAGTCATTAAAGTTTATTGATGGCCCACAAAAAATCAAACAAGAGTGGTTTCCTAAATGCTGCTATAACTCAACAAAAAATGAAGGTTCACGAAAGGCACTAGAATATATGCATATAGAATGCAAAACTACAATGTAATCCTCAATCGTAGTCACAAAAGTTGATTGATGCCCCTTAAAAACTATGCATAAACAGTTTGTTAATGGCAGCTATAACTCAACAAAAAATGAAACTTTGAAAAGGTAATAGAAAATACGCATATAGAATGGACAACTATAGTGTACTCAATAAGAATAGTCACCAAAGTTGATCAATGGCCCACAAAATCTCAAACATAAGCGGTTTCCTAAATACAACTATAACTCAACAAAAAAGGAAGGTTCATGAAAGCCGATAGAGAATACACATTTAGGATGGACCACAATAGTTGAATACACAATCGTAGTCATGAAAGTTGATCGATGGCCCACGAAAAACTCAAACACAAGTGATTGACTAAAGATGGCTATAACTCAATGGAAAATGAAGGTTCATGAAAGGCGATAGAAAATATGCATATAGAATACACAACTATAGTGTAATCAACAAGCGTAGTCACCAAAGTTGATCAATAGCCCATGAAAACTAAGACACGAGCGGTTAAGGTGATAGAAAATACATGTACAGAATGGAAAACTACACTGCAATCCACAATTGTAGTCACCAAAGTTGATCGATGGCCCATGAAAACTCAAACTTTAGCAATTTCCTAAATGCGGCTATAACTCAACAATAAATGAAGGTTCACGAAAGGCAATAGAAAATATGAATACCTAATGGACAACTAAAGTGCAATCCACAATCATAGTCAACAACGTTGATCGATGGCCCATAAAAACTCAAACGTTGATCTATGGCCCACAAAAACTAAAATGTTGATCTATATGCGTATTTTGTGTACGCATATAGATGTTTGCTAAATTTGGCTGTAACTCAACGACAACTGAAGTTTCGACAAAGGGGACAGAAAATACGCACATATAATTTACAACTATAGTGTAATCCATAATCGTAGTCACCAAAGTAGATCGATGGCCCACAAAAATTCAAAATCGAGCGGTTTCGTAAATGCAGCTTTAACGAAAGGCAATAGAAAATACACATACAAAACGGACAACTATAGTGCAATCCTCAATCGTAGTCACCAAAGTTCATCGATGGCCCACAAAAACTCAAACACGAGCGGTTTCTCTTACTGGGGCTATAAATAAATGAAAAATGAAGGTTCACGAAAGGCAATAGAAAATACATGTATAGAATGCAGAACTCCAAAGTAGTCCAAAATTGTAGTCACCAAAGTTGAATGATGGCCCAAGAAAACTCTAACTTTAGCGGTTTCTTAAATGCAGCTATAACTCAACAAATGATGAAGGTTTGCGAAAGGAAATGGACAATGCACGTACAAAATGGACAAGTACAGTGCAATCCATAGTCGTAGTCACCAAAGTTGATCGATGACCAACAAAAACTCAAACATGAGCAGTTTCCTAAATGTGGCTATAACCTTCATTTTTTATTGAGTTATAGCCTTAGGAACCGCTCGAGTTTGAGTTTTCATGGACCATCAATCAAGTTTTGTGACTATGATTGTGGATTACACTATAGTTGCACATTCTATGTGTATATTCTTTCGCCTTTCACGAACCTTCATTTATCTTTAAGTTATAGCTGCACTTTGGAAACTGCCTATGTTTGAGTTTTCGTGAGACATTGAAGAACTTTGGTGACTACAATTGTGGATTGCACTGTAGTTGTCCATTTTGTATGTGTATTTTCTATTGGCTTTCGCAAACCTTCATTTGTTGTTGAGTTATAACCGCATTTCGGAAACCGCTCAAGTTTGAGTTTTCGTGGGTCATTGATCAACTTTGGTGACTACGCTTGTGAGTTACACTATAGTTGTGCAATCTATAAGCGTATTTTAAATCGCGTTTTGTGAACCTTCATTTTTTGTTAAGGGTATAGCCCCATTTAAGAACTATTCGTGTTTGAATTTTCGTGAACCATCAATCAACTTTGGTGTCTATGAATGTGGATTGCACTATAGTTGTCCATTTTCTATTCATATTTTCTATCGCCTTTTGTGAACCTTCATTTTTTGTGGACTTATAGTCGCATTTAAGAAAACGGTCATGTTTGAGTTTTTCGTGGGCCATCGATCAACTTTGGTTACTACAATTGTTGATTGCACTATAGTTGCCCATTTTGTACGTGTATTTTCTATCTTCTTTCGTGAACATTCATTTTCTGTTGAGTTATAGCTCCATTTAGCAAAATGCTCAATTTTGAATTTTCTTGGGCCATTGATCAACTTTGGTGACTACGCTTGTCGATTTCACTATAGTTATGCATTCTATATGCGTATTTTCTATCGCTTTTTGTGAACCTTCATTTTTTTTTTAGTTATAGCCGCATTTATGAAACTGTTCATGTTTGAGTTTTTGTGGGTCATCGATAAACTTTGGTGATTATGATTGTTGATTACACTGTAGGTTTGCATTCTATACAGGTATTTTCACCAACATGCAAGAACCCCTCAAAAATAGAATCGATGAAACAATTTTTTTTGGGAAAATCAAAATATGGATTTTATAGGTGCTCGTGTGCTCAAGAGACCCAGATCTTCCGTTTTTTGAAAAAATAAGTTGTTCTTGGAAAAAGGAATTTTAAAAAAAGTAGAATCAATAGAGGTAACAGAGGCAAAATTTTTAAATTTTTTAGTGAAAAATCTGAGAAATGAGTTTTGTACAGAATGTTGTTCTGAGTAGACCCAGATCATCCCTTTTTCAAAAGAATAATTTTTCACAAACATTGAAGTACCCCTCAAAAGTAGAATCTACGAAACTTTTTTTTTTGGAAAATCGATATACGGGTTTTATAGAACTTTGTGTGCTCAAGAAACCTTGATAGTCCATTTTTTGAAAAAATAAGTTGTTCTTGAAAAAGATAGAGTTTTTTGAATGTAAGCAGTAGAGGTAACAGAGGTAAATATTTTTAATCTTTTTATGAAAAATATGAGAAATGGGTTTTGTAGAGAATGTCATTCTGAAAGGACCGAAATCGTCCTTTTTTTGAAAAACTAATTTTTCACTAACATGCAAGAACCCCTCAAAAATAGAATCTAGGAAACAAATTATTTTGGGAAAATCGAAAATATGGGTTTTATAGTTGCCGATGTGCTAAAAGGACCCAGATCATCCATTTTTTGAAAAATTATTTGTTCTTCAAAAAGATAGATTTTTTTAAAAGGTAGAAACAGTACAGATAACAGAGACAAAAAAAATCTTACAAATGGGTTTTGTAGAGAATGTCGTTCTGAGTAGACTCAGATCGTCCTTTTTTTGAAGAAATTTTTTCTTGAAAAAGATAGTTTTTTTTGAAAAGTAAAAGTAGTGGAGGTAACAAAGGCAAATTTTTTGAATCTTTTTATGAAAAATTTGAGAAATGTGTTTTATAGAGAATGTCTTGCTAAGTAGACCAAGATCATCTTTTTTTTTTCTGAAAAACTAATTTTTCACCAACATGCATGAACCTCTCAAAAATAAAATCCAAGAACCCCACAAAAATAGAATCTACAAAACAATTTTTTTCTAGAAAATTAAAAATATGGGTTTTATAAGTGCTCGTGTGCTAAGGAAACCCAGATCGTCAATTTTTTACTTTTTGAAAAACATAGATTCTTTTTCAGAAGTAGAAGCAGTAGAGGTAATAATAGAGGCAAATTTTTTGAATCTTTTTATGAAATATCTAAGAAATGGGTTTTGTAGAGAATGTCGTTCTAAGTAGACTTAGTTCATCCTCTTTTCGAAAAACTAATTTTTCACCAACATGCAAGAACCCCTCAAAAATAGAATCTACAAAACAATTTGTTTTGGAAAAATTGAAAATATAGGTTTTATAGGTGCTCGTGTGCTAAAGAGAGATTGTCCGTTTTTTGAAGAAATAAGTTGTTTTTGAAAAAGATAGATTTTTCTAAAAAGTAGAAGCAGTAGAGGTAACAAATGCAATTTTTTTGAATCTTTTTATTAAAAATATGAGAAATGGGTTTTGTAGAGAATGTCATTTTGAGTAGATCCAGATTGTCCTATTTTTGAAAAACTAATTTTTCACCAACATGCAAAAACCCCTCAAAAATAGAATCTACGAAACAATTTTTTTAGGAAAAATCAAAATATGGGTTTTATAGGTGCTCGTGTGCTCAAGAGACCCTAATTGTCCATTTTTTGAAAAAATTAGTTGTTCTAGAAAAAAATAGACTATTGTGAAGAGTAGAAATAGAGGTAACAGAGGCAAATTTTTTGAATCTTTTTATGAAAAATCATAGAAATGGGTTATGTAGAGAATGTCATTCTAAGTAGACCTAGATCGTCATTTTTTTGAGTAACTTATTTTTCACCAACTTGCAAGAACCCCTCAAAAATAGAATCTAGGAAACAATTTTTTTTTGGAAAATCAAAAATATTGGTTTTATAGGTGCTCGTGTGCTGAAGACCCAGATCATTCATTTTCTGAAAAGATAACTTTTTCTTCAAAATGATAGATTTTTTTGAAAAGTAGAAGCAATAGAGATAAGAGAGACAAATTGTTTGAATCTTATTATGAAAAATCTAACAAATGGATTTTGAAGCGAATGTTGTTCTGAGTAGACCCAAATCTCCGTATCTTGAAAAACTAAATTTTCACCAACATGAAAAAAAACCCTCAAAAAGAGACCTAGATCGTCTGTTTTTTGAGAAAAAAAGTTGTTCTTGAAAAAGATAGACTTTTTTGAAAAGTAGAAGTTGTTCTTAAAAAAGGAAAAAATTTAGAATCTTTTTATGAAAATTTTGAGAGATGTGTTTGGTAGAGAATATCATTCTGAGTAGAACCAGATTGTCCTTTTTTCAAAAAAAAAAAATTTCAACATGCACGAACCCCTCAAAAATAGAATCTACTAAACAATTTGTTTTGGAAAAATTGAAATATGGTTTCTATAGGTGCTCGTGTGCTAAAGAGACCCAGATCATTCGGTTTTTGAAAAAATAAGTTTTTTCTTGAAAAAGATAGTCTTTTTTGAAAAAGTAGAAGCAGTAGGGGTAACAGAGGTAAAGTTTTTGAATCTTTTTATGAAAAATCTAAGGAATGGGTTTTATAGAGAATGTCATTCCGAGTAGACCCAGATCATCGAAAATATGGGTTTTATAATTGCTCATGTGCTAAATAAAAAATATGGGTTTTATAGATGCTTATGTTGTAAAGAGACCCAGATCATTTGTTTTTAAAAAAAATAAGTTGTTCCTAAAAAAGATAGATTGTTTTCAAAAGCAGAAGCAGTAGAGGTAACAAATGCAAATTTTTTGAATCTTTCTACTAAAAATTCTACACACATGTATAAAACCCATATTTTCAATTTTCCCAAAAAAATTTGTTGAGTTATAACCCCACTTAGTAAAACGCTCTTGTGTGAGTTTTGTGGGCCATCGATCAACTTTGGTGATTTGAATTGTGGATTACACTGTAGTTGTGCATTCTATATGCACATTTTCTATTGCCTTTCGTGAACCTTCATTTTTTATTGAGTTATAGCTGCACTTAGGAAACTACTCGTGTTTGAGTTTTCGTGGGCCATCGATCAACTTTGGTGACTAAGATTGTGGATTGCATTGTAGCTGTCCATTTTGTACGCATATTTTCGATCGCCTTTCACGAACCTTCACTTTTTGTTTAGTTATAGCTGCATTTAGGAAACCACTCGAGTTTGAGTTTTCATGGGCCATTGATCAAATTTGGTGACTACGCTTGTACATTACATTGTAGTTGTGTATTCTCTATGTGTATTTTCTATCGCATTTTTTGTTGAGTTATAGCTGCATTTAGGAATTTGCTCATGTTTGAGTTTTTGTGGGGCATCGATCAACTTTGGTGACTACAATTGTGGATTGTATTGTAGTTGTGCATTTTGTACGCATATTTTTAATCACTTTTCACAAACATTCATTTTTTGTTGAGTTATAGCCATATATAGGAAATTGTTCATATTTGAGTTTTCGAGGGCCATCAACTTTGGTGACTACGATTGTGGATTGCACTATTGTTGTCCAATCTGTACATGTATTTTCTATCGCCTTTCGCGATCCTTCATTTTTCGTTGAGTTATAGCCCCATTTAGGAAACCGCTCGTGTTTGAGTTTTTCTGGGCCATCGACCAACTTTGGTGACTACGATTTTGGATTACACAGTAGTTGTGCATTCTATACGCGTATTTTTGATCGCCTTTCGTGAACCTTCATTTTTTGTTGGGTTATAGCCACACTTCAGAAACTGCCCCTGTATGCTTTTTTTGGTGAGTTATATTTGCATTTAGGAAACCGCTCAAGTTTGAGTTTTGGTGGGCCATTGATCAACTCTGATGACAATGATTGTGGATTTACTGTAGTTGTGCATTGTAGTTGTCCAATCTGTACACGTATTTTCTATCGCCTTTCACGAACCTTCATTTTTCATTGAGTTAAAGCCCCATTTAGGAAATCACTTGTGTTTGAGTTTTCGTGGGCCATTGATCAACTTTGGTGACTATGATTGTGGATTGCAATGTAGTTGTCCATTCTTTACGTATATTTTCCATCACCATTCATGAATCTTCGTGTCTCATTGTCTGCTAGCTGCATTTGGGAATTCCCTCGTGTTTGAGTATTCGTGGGCCATTGATCAACTTTGGTGACAACGCTTGTGGATTACAATATAGTTGTCCATTCTATAAAATATTTTCTATTACCTTTCGTGAACATTCATTTTTTGTTGAGTTATAGACGCATTTAGGAAACTACTCATGTTTGAGTTTTTTTGGGCCATCGATTAACATTGGTTACTATGATTGTAGATTCTACTATAGTTGAGCATTATGTACGCATATTTTTAAATACATGTATAGAATGCACAACTATAGTGTAATCCACAATCGTAATCACCAAAGTTGATCGATGGCCCACGAAAACTCAAGCACGAGTGGTTTCCTAAATGTAGCTATAACTCTAAAAAAAATTAACGTTCGCAAAAAGCAATAGAAAATACGCATACATAATGCACAAATACAGTGCAATCCACAATCATAGTCACCAAAGTTGATAAATGGCCCACAAAATCTCAAACATGAGGATTTTCCTAAATGTGACTATAACTCAATATAAAATGAAGGTTCGTGAAAGGCAATTAAAAATATGCATACGGAATGCACAACTATAGTAGAATCCACAATCTTAGATACCAAAGTTGATCGATGGCCCACAAAAATTCAAACAATAGTAGTTTCCTAAATGCAGCAACAAAAAATGAAGTTTCACGAAAGGCGATAGAAAATATAAGTAGAGAATGCACAACTACAATGTAATCCACAAGTATAGTGACCAAAGTTGATCAATGGCCCATGACAACTCAAATTTGAGCGGTTTCTTAATTGTGGTTGTAACTCAAGAAAAAATGAAGGTTCGCGAAAGGCTATAGAAAATACGAGTACAGAATGGACAACTACAGTGCAATCTACAATCATAGTCAACAAAATTGATCGATAGCCCAGGAAAACTCAAAGATGAATGTTCATGAAAGGCAATTAAAAATATTCGTACAGATGGACAACTATAGTGCAAACAAAAATTATATTCACCAAATTTGATCGATGGCCAACAAAAACACAAACACGAGCAGTTTCATAAGTGCAGCTATAACTCAATGACAAATGAAGGTTCATGAAAGTTGATAGAAAATATGCATATAGAATGTACAACTACAATTTAATCCACAATCATACTCACCAAATTTGATCCATGGCCCATGAAAACCCATACACGAGCATTTTCCTAAATGCGACTATAACTCAACATAAAATGAAGGTTCGTGAAAGACAATTAAAAATATGCATAGACAATGAACAACTATGGTACAATCCACAATCGTAGTCGCCAAAGTTGATCAATAGCCCAAAAAAGCACTAACATGAGTGGTTTCCCAAATGAGGCTATAAATCAATAAAAAATGAATTTTCACAAAAGGCAATAGAAAATACATTTATAGAATGCACAACTATAATGTAATCCACAAGCGTAGTCACCAAATTTGACCAATGGCCCACGAAAACTCAAACTCGAGCGATTTGCTAAATGTGGTTGTAACTCGACAAAATATGAAGGTTTGCGAAAGGCTATAGAAAATATGAGTATAGAATGGACAACTACAGTGCAATCTATAATCATAGTCAACAAAATTGATCGATGGCCCACAAAAACTCAAAGACAAACAGTTTCCTAAGTGTGGCTATAACATGACGAAAATGAAGGTTCATGAAACGCGATAGAAAATACACGTATAGAATGCACAACTACAGTGTAATCCAAAATCATAGTCACTAAAGTTGATCAATGGCCCATGAAAACTCAAACACGAGTGTTTTCCTAAATACAACTATAACGGAACAAAAAATAAAGGTTCATTAAATGCAATTAAAAATATGTGTACAAAATGTAGAACTTCAACACAATCAACAATCGTAGTCACCAAAGTTGATTGATGTCCCACAAAAACTCAAACCTGAGAGATTTCCTAAATGTGGCTATAACTCAACAAAAAATGAAAATTCCTGAAAGGTGATAGATAATACACATATAGAATGGACAACTATAGTGTAATTCACAAGCATAATCACCAAAGTTGATCAATGGCCTAGAAAAACTCAAACATGAGTGGTTTCCTAAACGCAGCTATAACTCAACACAAAATGAAGGTTTACAAAAGGTGATATAAAATTAGCATTCATAATTTACAACTACAATGCAATCCACAATCGTAGTCACCGAAACTGATCAATGGCCCAGGAAAACTCAAACATGTGCGGTTTCCTAAATGCAGCTATAACTCACCAAAAAGAGAAGGTTCACGAAAATTGAAAGAAAATCTGCGTACGGAATGGACAACTACAGTTCAATCCACAATCATAGTCAACGAAGTTGATCGATGGCACACGAACACTCATATGCATACAAAATGCACAACTACAACTCAACATTAAGTCAGGGTTCGTGAAAAGCAATAAAAAATACACATATAGAATGCATAACTATAGTGCAATCCACAAGCGTAGTCACCAAAGTTGATCGAAGGCCCACAAAAACTCAAACACGAGTTGTTTCCTAATTGCAGTTATAACTCAAATAAAAATGATAATTCACAAAAGGTGATAGATAATAAGTGTTCACAATGCACAACTACAGTGCAATCCACAATCATAGTCACCAAAGTTGATCGATGGCCCACAAAAAGTCAAACACGACTGGTTTCCTAAATGTGGCTATAACTCAACAAAAAATAAAGGTTTGTGAAAGGTGATTAAAAATATGCGTACACATAATGCAAAACTACAATACAATCCACAATTGTAGTCACCAAAGTTGATTGATGGCCCAAAAAAATCAAACAAGAACGGTTTCCTAAATGTATAACTCAATAGAAAAGGAAGGTTCACAATCCCAGTCACCAAAGTATATCTATGGCCCAGAAAAACTCAAACAAGAATGGTTTCCTAAATACGGTTATAACTCAACAATAAATGAAGGTTCGCAAAAGGTAATAGAAAATACACGTGTAGAATGCACAACTACAGTGTAAACAACAAGCGTAGTCACCAAAGTTGATCAATGGCCCACGAAAACTCAAACTGGAGCTGTTTCCTAAATTTGGCTATAACTCAACAAAAAATGAAGGTTCACGAAAGGCGAGAGAAAATACACATACATAATGGACAACTACAAATGCAATCCACAATCGTAGTCACCAAAGTTGATTGATGTCCCACGAAAACTCAAACATGAGAGGTTTCCTAAGTACGACTATAAATCAATGAAAAATAAAGGTTCGCGTAAGGCAGTAGAAAATAAGCATATAGAATTTACAACTATAGTGTAATCAACAAGTGTAGTAACCAAAGTTGTTTGAATGCCCACGAAAACTCAAACTCAAGCGATTTCCTAAATACGGCTATAACTCAACAAAAAATGAAGGTTCATGAAAGGAAATTAAAAATATGCGTACATAATACACAACGATAGTACAATCTACTATTGTAATCACCAAATTTGATCACTGGCCCAAGAAAACTTAAAAACGAGTGGTTTCCTAAATTCGGCTATAACTCAACAAAAATTGAAGGTTCGTGAAAGGTAATAGAAAATACACGTAGACAATGGAAAACTAGACTGTAATCCACAATCGTAGTCACCAAAGTCGATCAATGGCCCACGAAAACTCAAGGACGAGCGGTTTCCTAAGCTAAAATGAAGGATACAAAAAGGAGATAAAAAATACGCGTATAGAATGTACAACTACAGTGTAATCCATAATCATAGTTACCAAAGTTGATCGATGGCCCATGAAAACTCAAGCACTAGCATTTTCCTAAATGCGACTATAACTTAACAAAAAATGAAACTTCATGAAAGGCAATTCAAAATACGCATACAAAATGCACTACTACAGTAAAATTCACAATCATAGTTACCAAACTTGATCAATGGCCCACAAGACTCAAACATGAACGGTTTACTAAATGCAGATATAACTCAACAAAAAATAAAGGTTCGCGAAAGGTGATAGAAAATACGCATATAAAATACACAACTATAGAGTAATCCACAAGCGTAGTCACCAAAGTTGATTGATGGCCCACAAAAACTCAAACTTGTGTGTTTTTTCCTAAATGCGGCTATAACTGAACAAAAAACAAGGTTGCTTAAAGGCACTATAAAATACGTGTATAGAATGCACAACTACAGTGTAATCCACAAGCGTAGTCACCAATGTTAATCGATGGTCCACGAAAACTCAAACCTTAGCGGTTTTCCTACATGCGGCTATGACAAAAAATGAAGGTTCAATAAAGACAATAGAAAATACGTATACAGAATGGACAACTATAGTGCAAGCCATAATCGTAGTCACCAAAGTTGATCGATGGTCCACGAAAACTCAAACACGAGTGGTTTCCTAAATGCGGGTATAACTCGTTGAGAAATGAATTTTCAGAAAAGGCGATAGAAAATACGCATACGGATTGCACAACTATAGTGCAATCCACAATCATAGTCACCAAAGTTCATTGATGGCCCATGAAAACTCAAATATTAGTTGTTACCGAAATACAGCTATAACTCAAAAAAAATGGAGGTTTGTAAAAAATGTTTAAAAATATGTGTACAAAATGCACAACTACAGTACAATCCACAATTGTAGTCACCAAATTTGATTGATTGGCCACAAAAACTCAAACATCAGCGGTTTCCTAAATGCGGCAATAACTTAACGAAAAATAAAGGTTCGCAAAAGGCAATAGAAAATACCAGTATAAAATGCAAAACTATAGTGTAATCCACAAGCGTAGTCACCAAAGTTGATCGATGGCCCACGAAAACTCAAACACGAGTAATTTTCTAGATGCGGCTATAACTCAACAAAAAAATAAAGGTTCATGAAAGGCAATAGAAAATACAAGTATAGAATGCACAACTACTATGTAATCCACAAGTGTAGTCACAAATGTTTATCGATGGCCCACGAAAACTCAAACTTGAGTTGTTTCGTAAATGTAGCTATAATTCAACAAAAAATGAAGGTTCTCGAAAGGCTTTAGAAAATACGCATACATAATGGACAACTATAGTGCAATCTACAATTGTAGTCACCAAAGTCGATTGATGGCCCACAAAAACTTAAATATGAGCGGTTTTCTAAATGCGGCTATAACTCAACAAAAAATGAAGGTTCATGAAAGGCACTAGAAGATACACGTACAAAATGGAAAATTAGAGTACAATCCACAACCGTAGTCACCAAAGTTGATCGATGGCCCACAAAAACTCAAACACAAGCGGTTTACTTAGTGCGGCTAGAACAAAGAAGAATGAATGTTCGTGAAAGCCGATAGAAAATATGCATATAGAATGCACAACTACAATGTGATAATCCACAAGCGGAGTCACCAAAGTTAATCGATGGCCCGAAAAAAGTGAAACAAGATTTGTTCCCTAAATGAGGCTATACTTCAACAAAACATTAAGCTTCACGAAAGATGATAGAAAATAGGCGTACAAAATTGACAACTACAATGCAATCCATAATTATAGTTGTATATGCATAAAATTGGTCATGTCTGATAAATCCTGACATTTAATTAAATATTTATTATTTAATTAATTTTCTCTAAAGTCCTCTACATATGATTAAATTTAATTATTTTGTTCATTCAATTTATTCTTCTGTCATGATTAAATAAATCAATTTTTATTTAATTATTTCACATTCATATGTCCACTTGATTAATTGAATAAATACACTTCATTTATTTTAATTAATTATCACTTTTTGAATTTAATTAAGTCTTTTTGTTTTAATCAAATTTAAATATTTCTTTTCAAACCTTTCTTCTAATTAATTAAATATTTTTATTTAATTAATTCCATTTACATGTCATTTCTTAAAAAGTTTAATTAAATATTTTCCATATCTTTTCAAAATCATAATTAAATATTTAATTTAATTATGAAATCCTCCATTATTCTTCAAATCTGGGGTAAATATTCTACTTTTTGAAAAATCTCCATGTCACCCATAAATGAATAATTGAATTCAATAATTCATTATTTATCTTCTTCAAAATCTTTCCAAATTCTTACAAAAAGATGATTTTTAAAATTCATCTTTGTCATCTCATTTTATCTCTTTTTTGAAAAAGGAAACAAAGCTTGCTTTCTGTTTTCTTCTATTTTTCTCTTTATAGTCTTGTCCATCTTCAACCGTTTGATCTGCCAAAAATTTTCACAGCCATTGATCACTTTAGCCAATTAGAATTCTTTGAGAACTCTATAAATATCCATGTGAATCCAAGCATTGGTTACACCCACAACATATAACACATATAGATTATAGATTACTTGCATTCTAGCATTCTAACATCTTTAGCATTGTTCTAGCATCTTTAGTTTGTTTTTATCAATTTCGAAAATCTTTCATTTTATCAATCATGTCTAGTATCAGCATAATCATCGCGAAAGGGGATAGAAAATAAGTGTTTAGAATGCACAACTACAGTGTAATCCACAATCATAGTCACCAAAGTTGATCGATGGCCCACGAAAACTCAATAAAAAATTGAAGTGCAAGAAAAGGTGATAGAACATATGTGTATAGAGTGCACAACTACAGTGTGATCCACAATTGTAGTCACCAAAGTTGATTGATGGCCCACAAAAACTCGAACACGAGCGTTTTCCTAAAAGCCACTAATTCAACAAAAAATGAAGGTACATGGAAGGAAATAGAAAGTACGCGTACATAATGGAAAACTACAGTGCAATCCACAATTGTAGTCACGAAAGTTGATCGATGGCCCACGAAAACTCAAGCATGAGCGGTTTGTTACATGTGGCTATAAATCAACAAAAAATGAAGGTTCACGAAATGCTATAAAAAAATACGTGTATGGAATGCACAACTACAATGTAATCCAACGTTGATCGATGGCCCAAAAAAATTCAAACACGAGCATTTTCCTAAATGCGGCTATAACTCAACAAAAAAGGAAGTTTCATGAAAGGTGATTAAAAATACTCGTACAAAATGCACAACTACAGTACAATCCACAATCGTAGTTAGCAAAGTTGATCGATGGTCCATGAAAACTCAAACACAAGCGATTTCATAAGTGCAGCTATAATTCACGAAAAATGAAGGTTCGCAAAAGGTGATAGAAAATACGCTTAAAGTATGCACAACTACAGTACAATCCACAATCGTAGTCACCAAAGTCGAGTGACGACCCAAAAAAACTCAAATACGAGCAGTTTCCTAACTGCAGCTATAACTTAATGAAAAATGAAGGTTCACGAATGAGAAAAATATGTGTATAGAATGCCAAACTATAGTGTAATTCACAATCATAGTCACCAAAGTTGATCGATGGCCCACAAAAACTCAAACACAAGCGGTTTCCTAAATGCCGCTATAACTCAATAAAAATGAAGGATTTTGAAATGCGAAAGAATATACGCGTATAGAATACACAACTACAATGTAATCCACAAGCGTAGTCACCAAAGTTGATCGATGTTCCACGAAAACTCAAACTTGAGAAGTTTCCTAAATGTGTCTATAACTCAACAAAAATTGAAGGCTCACAAAAGGAGATAGAAAATACATGTACAAAATGGACAACTATAATGCAATCCACAATCATAGTAACCAAAGTTGATCGATGGCCCACGAAAACTCAAACACGAGTGGATTCCTAAGTGTAGCTATAACTCAACGAATATTGAAGGTTGGTGAAAGGTGATAGAAAATACGCATATAGAATGCACAACTATAGTGCGATCTACAATCTTAGTCACAAAGGTTGATCAATGGCCCACAAAAACTCAAACACGACAGATTTCCTAAATGCGGCAATAACTCAATAAAAAATGAAGGTTCATGAAAGCCAACTAAAAATATCCGTACGAAATGCACAACTACAGTACAATCCACTATCGTAGACACCAAAGTTGATAAATTGCCAAAAAAATCTCAAACATGAGTTGTTTCTTAAATGCGGCTATAACTCAACAAAAAGTGAATGTTCACAAAAGGCAATAGAAAATGCATATAAAATATACAACTATAGTGTAATCCAAAAGCGTACTCACTAGAGTTGATCGATAGCCAACAAAAACTCAAACATGAGTGGTTTCGTAACAGTAGCTATAACTCAATGAAAAATGAAGGTTCGTGAAAGGCAGTAGAAAATATGCGTATAATATCTACAACTACAATTTAATCCATAATTGTATTCAACAAAGTTGATCGATAGCCCGCAAAATCTCATACACGAGTGTATTCCTAAATGCGGCTATAACTAAACAAAACATGAACGTTTGCGAAAGGCGATAGAAAATACGCATATAGAATGGACAACTACAGTGTAATTCACAAGCGTAGTCACCAAAGTTGATTGATGGCCCACAAAAACTCAAACACGTGTGGTTTCGTAAATGCGGCTATAACTCAACAGAAATTGAAGGTTGATGAAAGGTGATAGAAATTATGCGTACAAAATTGACAACTATAGTGCAATCCACAATTGTAGTCACCAAAGTTGACCGATGGCCCACGAAAACTAAAACACGAGCGGTTTCATAAATACAACTACAACACAACAATGGCCCACAAACTCAAACATGAGTGATTTGCTAAATTCAACTATACCTCAACAAAAAAATGAAGGTTCGCATAAGGCCATCAAAAATGTGTCTATAGAATGCACAACTATAGTGTAATCCACAATCATAGTTACCAAATTTCACCGATGGCCCACGAAAACTCAAACACGAGCGTTTTCGTAAATGCGGCTATAACTCAATTAAAAATAAAGGTTCGTGAAAGGAGATTAAAAATATGTGTACAGAATGCAGAACTCCAGTACAATCCACAAGTGTAGTCACCAAAGCTGATTGATGGCCCACGAAAACTAAAACACGATAGGTTTCCTAAGTATGACTATAACTCAAAGAAAAATTAAGGTTCGCAAAAGGCGATAAATAATATGTGTATAGAATGCACAACTACAGTGTAATCCACAATTGTAGTCACGAAAGTTGAAAGATGGCCCACGAAAACTCAAACACCCTCCATTTTCCTAGATGCGGTATAACTCAACAAAAAATTAAGGTTCTTGAAATGCGATAAAAAAATATCTGTACATAATGCACAACTATAGTAAAATCCACAACCATACTCACCAAAGTTGATTGATGGCCCACAGAAACTCGAATTTGAGTGGTTTCCTAAATGCTGCTATAACTCAACAAAAAATGAAAGTTCATGATAGGCAATGGAAAATACACATATAGAATGGAAAACTACAGTGCATTCCACAAGCGTAGTCCCCAAACTTGATCGATGGCCCACGAAAACTCAAACACGAGCAGTTTCCTTAATGCAGCTATAACTCAACAAAAAATGAAAGATCACGAAAGGGGATAGAAAATACGTGTATAAAATGCACAACTACACTATAATCCAAAATCATAGCAAGAAACGTTGATCGATGGCCTACGAATACTCTAACATGAGGGGTTTCCTAAGTGCAGCTTAAACTCAATGAAAAATGAAGGTTCGCGAAAGGTGACAAAAAATATGCATATAGAATGCATAATATAGTGTAATCTACAATTGTAGTCACAAAAATTGATCGCCCACGAAAGCTCAAAATCAGGCGGTTTTCTAAATCTGAAAATAACTAAAAAAGAAATGAAGGTTCATGAAAGGCCATAGTAAACATGCGTTCAAAATGATCAACTACAATGCAATCCAAAATCGTAGTCAGCAAAGTTGATCAATGGCCCACAAAAACTCAAACACGAACGGTTTCCTAAGTGGGGCCTAAACTCAACGAAAAATGAAGGTTCCTGAAAGGTGATAGAAAATATGCGTATAGATTGGACAACTATAGTGCAATCCACAAACATAGTCACCAAGGTTGATCGATGACCCATGAAAACTCAAATACAAACGGTTTACTAAATGCGGCTATAATTCAACAAAAAATGAAGGTTTGTGAAAGGCGATAGAAAATATGCGTATAGAATGCACAACTATAGAACAATCCACAATCGTAGTCACCGAAGCCGATTGATGGCCCACAAAAACTCAAACACAAGTGGTTTCCTAAGTGCGAATATATGTCAGCAAAAAATGAAGGTTCACAAAAGGTGATAGAAAATAAGCATATACAATTCCCAACTACAGTGTAATCCACAATCATAATCACCAAAGTTGATCGATGGCACACAAAATCTCAAACACAAGTGTTTTCCTAAGTGCGGCTGTATCTCAAAAAAAAATGAAGGTTCGCTAAAGGTGATTGAAAATACGCGTATAGATTGTACAACTATAGTGTAATCCACTATAATAGTCACCAATGTTCATTGATGGCCCACAAAAACTCCAACATGAGTGGTTTCCTAAATGCGGCCATAATTCACCCAAAAATGAAGGTTCTCGAAAGCAGTAGAAAATACGTGTACAGAATGCACAACTATAGTGTAATCCATAATCGTATTCATGAAAATTAATCAATGGCCCACAAAAACTCAAACACGAGCGGTTTCCTAAATGTGGCTATAACTCAGCAAAAAATAAACATTTGCAAAAGCTGATAGAAAATACACGTACAAAATGGATAACTATAGTGCATTCCACAATAGTATTCATGAAAGTTGATCGATGACCCACGAAAACTCAAATACGAGCTGTTTCCTAAATTAGGCTATAACTCAACAAAAAAAGAAGGTTCATGTAAGGTGATAGGAAACACGAACATACAATGTGTAACTACAATGTAATCCACAATCATAGTCACCAAAAATGATTGAAGGCCCACGAAAACTCAAACAGAGCGGTTTCCTAAATGTGGCTATAACTCAACGAAAAATGAAAATTTGCAGAAAAGGATAGAAAATACGCGTACAAATTGGACTACTATAGTGCAATCCACAACCATAGTCACCAAAGTTGGTCGATGGCCCACGAAAAATCAAATACGGGTGGTTTCCAAACTGTGGCTATAACATAACAAAAAATAAAGGTTTGCAAAAGGCGTTAGAAAATATGTGTATACAATGCACAACTATAGTGCAATCGACAATCATAGTCACCAATATTGATTGATGGCCCACAAAATCTCAAACATGAGCGGTTTCTTAAATGCGGCTAGAACTCAAGAAAAAATGAAGGTTCGCAAAAGGCAATAGAAAATACGCGTACAAATTGGACAACTACAGTGCAATCAACAATCATAGTCACCAAAGTTAATCGATGGCCCACGAAAAACTCAAATGATAGCGATTTCCTAAGTGCGGCTTTAATTCAATGAGAAATGAATGTTTGGGAAAGGTGATAGTAAATACTCGTATAGAATGCACAACTACAGTGTAAACAAAATCATAGTCACAAAAGTTGATCAATGCCCGACAAAAACTCAAATACGAGCAATTTCCTAAATGCAATTATATCTCATCGAAAAATGAAGGTTCGCAAAAGAGGATAGCAAATATGCATACAAATTGGACTACTACAGTGCAATATAACCGTAGTTATATAGCCGCATTGAGGAAACCGCTCATGTTTGTGTTTTTGTGAGCCACCGATCAACTTAGCGTTCATAATGCACAACTACAGTGGAATCAACAATTGTAGTCACCAAAGTTGATTGATGGCCCACGAAAACTTAAACACGAGCAGTTTCCTAAATGTGGCTATATATGAAAAAAAATGAACGTTCACGAAAGGAAATAGAAAATACGCTTAAAGAATGGAAAACTACTATGCAATACACAATCGTAGTTACCAAAGTTGATGATGGCCCACGAAAACTCAAACACGAGCGGTTTCCTGAATGCGGCTATAATTAAACAAAAAACAAGGTTCACGAAAGACGATACAAAATATGCATACATAATGGACAACTACAGTGCAATCCACAATCATGGTCGCCAAAGTTGATTGATGGCCCACAAAAGCACAAACATGAGAGGTTTCCTAAATGTGGCTATAAAGATGAAGGTTGGCAAGAGGCGATAGAAAATACGAATACAGAATGAACAACTACAGTGCACAATCCACAATCTTATTCACCAAAGTTGATTGATGGCCCACAAAAACCCAAACACGAGCGTTTTCCTAAATGCGGCTATAACTCAACGAGAAATAAAGTTTTACGAAAGGCGATAGAAAATATTCATATAGAATGTACAACTACAGTGTAATCCATAATAGTAGCCACCAAAGTTGACGATGGCCCACGAAATCTCAAACACGAGCGCTTTCCTAATATGGCTTATAACTCAAGAAAAAATGAAAGTTTGTGAAAGGCGATTAAAAATATACATAATGCAAAACTATAGTACAATCGATAATCGTAGTCACCAAAGTTGTTTGATGACCCAAAAAATCTTAAACAGGAGTGGATTCCTAAATGTGCTTATAACTCAACAAAAAATGAAGGTTCACGAAAGGCAATAGAAAAACGTTTATAGAATGGAGAACTACAGTGCAATCCAAAATTCTAGTCAGCAAAGTTGATTGATGGCCCATGAAAATTCAAACTCGAGCAGTTTCCTCAGTGCGGCTATTTTCTATCGCCTTTCACGAACCTTCATTTTTTCTTTAGTTAAACCCACATTTCGGAAATTGCTTGACTTTGTGTTTTCTTTAGTTATACCCACATCGATCAACTTTGGTGACTATGCTTGTGGATTACACTTTAGTTGTGCATTCTATAGGCATATTTTCTAGCGCCTTTCACAAATCTTCATTTTTTGTTAAATTATAGCCACATTTAGGAAATCGCTCATGGTTGAGTTTTTGCAGGGCATCGATCAACTTTGGTGACTACGATTGTGGATTGTCCTATAGTTGTGCATTATATATGCGTATTTTCTATCTTTTTTTGTGAACCTTCAGTTTTCGATGAGTTATAGCCACACATAGGAAACTACTTGTGTTTGAGTTTTCGTGGGCCATCAATCAACTTTGGTGACTACGATTGTGAATTGCACTGCTATGCATTATCAAATGTAATTTTCTATCGCCTTTCATGAACCTTCATTTTTTGTTTAGTTACAGCCGCATTTAGAAAACTACTCGAATTTGAGTTTTGCTGATTCATCGATCAACTTTGGTGACTACGATTGTGGATTACAGTGTAGTTGTGCATTCTATACATGTATTCTCTATCACCTTTCACGAACCTTCATTTTTCATTGAGCTATAGCCACACTAAGGAAAAGGGTCGTGTTTTATTTTTCGTGGGCAATCAATCAACTTTTGTGACTATGATTGTTGATTGCACTGTAGTTGTGCATTATATACACATTTTCTATTGCCTTTCGTGAACCTTTATTTTTTGTTGAGTTATAGCTGCATTTAGGAAACTGCTCATTTTTGAGATTTTGTGGGCCATCAATCAACTTTGGTGACTACGATTGTGGATTAGACTGTAGTTGTCCATTGTATGCGCTTGATTTCTATCACCTTTGAAGAACCTTCATTTTTGTTGAGTTTTAGCTACACTTAGGAAACTACTCGTGTTTAAGTTTTTGTGGGCCATCGATCAACTTTTGTGACTATGGTTGTGGATTGCATTGAAGTTGTCCATTCTTTACGCGTATTTTCTATTGCCTTTTGTGTACCTTCATTTTTTGTTGAGTTATAGGCGCATTTACGAAACCACTGGTGTTTGAATTTTTGTGGGCCATCGATCAACTTTGGTGACTACAGTTGTGGATTGCACTATAGTTGTTCATTCTGTACACATATTCTGTATTTCCTTTCGCGAATATTTGATTTTTGTAGAGTTATAGCCACATTTAAGAAACTACTTGTGTTTGATATTTCGTAGGCCATTGATCAACTTTGGTGACTACGATTGTGGACTGCACTGTAGTTGTCGATTTTGTACGTGTATTCTCTATCACTTTTCGCAAGCCTTTATTTTTTGTTGAGTTATAGCAGCATTTAGGAAACCTCTCATGTTTGAATTTTTGTGCGTCATCAATCAACTTTGGTGACTATAATTGTGGATTACACTGTTGTAATGCATTCTATACGCGTATTTTCTAGCGGCTTCTGCGAACCTTCATTTTTTGTTGAGTTATGCCACATTTAGCAAACTACTCATGACTGAGTTTTTCGGCAATCAATCAATGTTGGTGACTACAATTGTAGATTGTACTGTAGTTGTGCATTATGTACGCATATTTTTAATCGCCTTTCACAAATCTTCATTTTTTTATGAGTTATAGACATTTAGGAAAATGCATATATTTCAGTTTTCTTGGGCAATAGATCAACTTTCGTAACAACGATTTTTTATTACACTGTAGTTGTACATTCTATATGCGTATTTTCTATCGCCTTTCACGAAAATTCATTTTTCATATAGTTATAGCCACACTTAAGAAACCGTTTTCCTGTTTTAGTTTTCATGGGCCATTGATTAACTTTGGTGACTACGCTTGTGGATTACACTCATGTTTTATTGAGTTATAGCCACATTTAAGAAACCACTCATGTTTGCGTTTTTGTGGGTCATCTAACAACTTTGGTGACTACGATTGTGGACTATTTTATAGTCGTGCATTCTATACGCATATTTCTAGTCACGTTCACGAACTTTCATTTTTTATTGAGTTAAAGCATTATTTAGGAAAACACTCGTGTTTTATTTTTTGTGGGCCATTGATCAACCTTGGTGTCTACAATTGTGGATTGCCATGTAGTTGTGCATTCTATATGTTTATTTTCTATTGCCTTTCACGAACCTTGATTTTTCGATGAGTTATAGCCGAAATTAGGAAACTGCTTATGTTTGAGATTTCATGGGCCATCGATCAACTTTGGTGAAAATGATTGTGCAATGCACTCTAGTTGTTTATTCTGTGCGCATATTTTCTATCACCTTTCATAAACCTTCATTTTTTGTTGAGATGTAGCCGCATTTAGGAAACTGCTCAAATTCTAGTTTTTGTAGGCCATCAATAAACTTTGGTGACTATAGTTGTGGATTGTAATGTAGTTGTGCATTCTATATGCATATTTTTAATCGCCTTTCACAAATCTTCATTTTTTGCTGAGTTATAGCCGCATTAGGAACACGCTCGTCTTTGAGTTTTCCTTAGCTGTCTATCAAATTTTGTCACTACGATTGTGGATTACACTGTAGTTGTGCATTGTATACATGTATTTTCTATCGCCTTTCACAAACCTTCATTTTTTGTTGAGTTATAGCTGCATTTAGGAAAACATTCGTGTTTGAGCTTTCTGGGCCATAGATCAACTTTGGTGACTATGATTTTGGATTGCATTGTAGTTGTGCATTCTATATGTATATTTTCTATCGCCTTTCGTGAACCTTCATTCTATCTTTAGTTATAGCCGCACTTAGGTAACCGCTCGAGCTTGAGTTTTCGTGGGCCATCGATCAACTTTGGTGATGACGATTACGGATTGCTCTATAGTTATCCATTCTATATGCATATTTTTTATAACCTTCTGTGAACTTTTTTTTTTTTAAGTTATAGCTGCATTTAGGAGTCCACTCATGTTTGAGTTTTCGTGGGCCATCGATCAACTTTAGTGACTATGATTCTAGATAACACTGTAGTTGTGCATTCTATACACATATTTTCTATCACCTTTCGTCAAGCTTCTTTTTTCGTCAATCAACTTTGGTGACTATGATTGTGGATTGTACTATAGTTGTGCATTTTGTACGCATATTTTTAATTTCCTTTCACTAACCTTCATTTTTTGTTGAATATAGCCACACTTAAAAAACCGCTCATGTTTGAGTTTTCATGGTTCGTCGATCAATTTTGGTGACTACGATTCTGGATTGTAGTGTAGTTGTCCATTTTGAAGGCGTATTTTCTATCAGTTTTTCGTGGACCTTCATTTTTCATTGAGTTATATCTGCATTTTGGAAACCACTCATGTTTTAGTTTTCGTCAGCCATCGACCAACTTTGGTGACTACAGTTGTGGATTGCACTGCAATTGTCCATTTTGTATGCATAGTTTCTGTTACCTTTTGTGAACATTCATTTTTTGTTGACTACAATTGTGGATTACATTGTGGTTGTGCATTCTATACGTGTATTTTCTATTGGATTTCATGAACCTTCATTTTTCGATGAGTTATAGCCACATTTAGGAAACTGCTCGTGTTTGAGTTTTCGTGGGCCATCGATTAGCTTTGGTGACTACGGTTGTGTATTGTAATGTAGTTGTGAATTTTGTGCACGTATTTTCAATTGCCTTTTGCGAAACTTCATTTTTTGTTTAGTTATAGCTGAATTTAGGAAACCATTCATGTTTGACTATAAGTTGTGTATTTTGTATGCATATTTTTAATCGCCTTTTGCGAACCTTCATTTCGTGGACCATCGATCAAATTTGTTGACTACAATTATGGATTACATTATAGTTGTGATTTCTATATCTGTATTTTCAATTGCCTTTCGCAAACCTTCACTTCATGGACCATTGAACAAATTTGGTGACTACAATTATGGATTAAATTGTTGTTGTGTATTCTCTACACGTATTTTCTACCGCACTTTGTGAAACTTCAATTTTTGTTGAGTTGTAGCCGCATTTAGGAAAATGCTCGTGTTTGAGTTTTCGTGGGCCATTGATCAACTTTGGTAACTATGATTGTGGATTACATTGTGTTTGTGCATTCTCTACACGTATTTTGTATCGCATTTCGCGAACCTTCATTTTTTGTTGAGTTATAGCCACATTGAGGAAAATGCTCTTGTTTGAGTTTTCGTTGGCCAGCAATGAACTTTGGTGACTATGATTTTGGATTACATTATAGTTTTGCTTTCTATATCTGTATTTTCTATTGCCTTTCGCGAACCTTCATTTCGTGGGCAATCGATCAAATTTGGTGACTAGGATTGTGGATTACACTGTGGTTGTGCATTTTCTACATGTATTTTCTACCGCATTTCGTGAACCTTCATTTTTTGTTGAGTTATAGCCACATTGAGGAAAACATACATGTTTGAGTTTTCATGTGCCATCAATGAACTTTGGTGACTATGATTGTGGATTACACTATAGTTGTGCATTATATATCCATATTTTCTATGTCCTTTTGTGAACCTTCATTTCATGGGCCATCGATCAACTTTGGTGACTATAATTGTGGATTACACTGTAGTTGTGCATTCTATACACCTATTTTCTATCACCTTTTACGAACCTTCATTTTACTTTGAGTTATAGAGGCACTTAGGAAACTGCTCATGTTTACTTTATCGTGGGCCATCGATCATGTCTTGGTAACCACGAATGTGGATTACACTATAGCTGTGCATTCTGTATGTGTATTTACTATCGCCTTTCGCAAAGCTTCATTTTTTGTTAAATTATAGATGCACTTAAGAAACCACTCATATTTGAGTTTTCATGGGCCATCGATCAAATTTGTTGACTATGATTGTTGATTGCACTATAGTTGTCCAATCTATATGTGTAGTTTCTATCGCGTTTCACGACTCTTCATTTTTGGTTGAGTTAAGCCACATTTAGGAAGCCGCTTGAGTTTGAGTTTGTGTGCGCCATCGATAAAATTTCATGATTACGCTTGTGCATTACACTATAGTTGGGCATTCTATATGTGTATTTTTAATCGCCTTTCACAAGCCTTCATTTTTTGTTTAGTTATAGCTGTATTTAGGAAACCGCTCATATTTGTGTTTTCGTGGGCCATCAATCAACTTTGGTGACTATAATTGTGGATTGCATGTTGTTTTCCAATTTGTACGTATTGTCTATCACCTTTCACGAACCTTCATTTTTTTATTAAGTTATAGCTACATGTAGGAAACTTTTCATGTTTGAGTTTTCGTGGGCCATCAATAAACTTTGGTGACTATGATTGTTGATTTCATTGTAGTTGTCCATTTTGTACTTATATTTTCTATTGCCTTTCGCAAACCTTCATTTTTTCTTGAGTTATAGCAGAATTTCTGAAACTGCTCATGTTTAAGTTTTTGTGGGCCATCAATCAACTTTGGTGACTACGCTTACAGATTACACTATATTTGTTCATTATATACGTGTACTTTCTATTACCTTTCGTGAAGATTTTTTGTTGAGTTATAGCCTAATTTAGGAAACCGATCATGTTTGAGTTTTCGTGGGCCATCGATAAACTTTGGTAACTACGATTATGGATTGCACTATAGTTCTCCATTTTGTATTCGTATTTTCTATCGGCTTTTCTCAAACCTTCATGTTTTGTTGAGTTATAGCCGCATTTAGCAAACCGCTCGTGTTTGAGTTTTTGTGGGCCATCAATGAACTCTAGTGACTATGATTCTGATTTTAATATAGTTGTGCGTCGTATACGCGTATTTTCCATCGCCTTTCGCAAACCTTCATTTTTTGCTGAGTTATAGCCGCACATAGGAAACCACTTGTTTTTGAGTATTTGTGGGCCATCGATCAACTTTGATGATTACACTGTAGTTGAGCATTCTATATGCATATTTTCAATTGCCTTTCATGAACCTTCACTTTTTGTTGAGTTATAGCAGCATTTAGGAAACCGCCCATATTTGAGTTTTTGTGGGCCAGAATCAACTTTGATGACTACAATTGTGGATTGCACTGTAGTTGTCCAATCTGTACGCTTATTTTCTATCACCTTTCATGAAACTTCATTTTTCGTTGATTTATAGCCGTCTTTAGGAAACTGATCATGTTTTAATTTTCGTAGGCCATCAATCAACATTGTTGACTATGATTGTGGAGTACATTGTACTTGTGCATTCTCTACACGTATTTCTATCTCCTTTCGCGAACATTTATTTTTCATTGAGTTATAGCCGCATTTAGGAAAACATTCGTGTTTGAGTTTTCGTGGGCCATAGATCAACTTTGGTGACTACGATTGTGGAGTACAGTGTAGTTCTGCATTCTATATGCATATTTTCTATCACATTTTGTGAACGTTCAACTTTGGACACTGCGATTGTGAATTGGACTATCCATTTTGTATGCGTATTTTCTATCGCCTTTCCTGAACCTTCTTTTTTGTTGAGTTATAGTCGCATTTAGGAAATTGTACGAGTTTTAGTTTTTGTGGGCCATCGAACTATGGTGACTACGATTATGGATCGTACAATAGTTGTGGATTTTGTATGCATATTTTTAATCGCCTTTCACGAACCTTCATTTTTTGTTGAGTTATAGCCACATTTAACAAAATGCTCGTGATTGTATTTTTGTGGGTCATTGATCAACTTTGGTGACTATGATTGTGGATTGCACTATTGTTGTCCATTTTGTACACATATTTTCTGTTGCCTTTCACAAACATTCATTTTTGCTTGAGTTATAGGCGCATTTAGAAAATCGCTCGAGTTTGAGTTTTCGAGGGCCATTAATCAAATTTGGTGATAACGCTTGTGGATTATACTATAGTTGTGCATTCTATACGTGTATTTTCTATTTCCTTTCAAGAACCTTCATTTTTGTTGAGTTATAGCTGCATTTAGGAAACCACTCATAACACTCATGTTTGAAATTTTCATAGGCCATCGATCAATTTTGGTGACTACGCTTGTGGATTACACTGTAGTTGTGCATTCGATATGCATATTTTCTATAGGCTATTGTGAACCTTAATTTTTTGTTCAGTTATAGTAGCATTTAGGAAATCGTTCATGTTTGAGTTTTTGTTGGCTATCGATCAACTTTAGTGACTATGATTGTGGATTGTTCTGTAGCTGTATTTTCAATCGCCTTTGACGAACCTTCATTTTTTGTTGATTTATAGCCGTATTTAGGAAAATGCTCATGTTTGAGTTTTCATGGTCCATTGATCAACTTTGGGGACTATGATTGTGGATTATATTATAGTTATGCATTTTATATGCGTATTTTCTATCACCTCTTGCGAACCTTCATTTTTTGTTGAGTTATTAGTTTCACGTTGGAAACCGCTCGTGTTTGAGTTTTTGTGGTATATCGATCAACTTTGGTGAGTACGATTGTGGATTGCAATATAGTTGTCCATTATGTACGTGTATATTCTTTCGCCTTTCGTGAACCTTTATTTTTTGTTGAGTTATAGCCGTATTTAAAAAACCCCACGTGTTTGAGTTTTCATGTGCCATCGATCAACTTTGGTGACTGCGGTTGTGCATTGCACTATAGTTGTCAGTTGTATACGCATATTTTCTATCCCTTTTGCAAAACTTAATTTTGTATTCAGTTATAGCCGCATTTAGGAAAAACCACTCGTGTTTGAGTTTACGTGGGCCATCGAACAACTTTTCTGACTACGATTGTGCATTGCACTGTACATTATGAACACTAATTTTCTATCTGCTTTTGCGAACCTTCATGGTTTGTTGAGTTATAGCTGTATTTAGCAAAACGCTTGTGTTTTATTTTCTGTAGGTAATCGATGAACTTTGGTGACTATGCTTGTGGATTACATTGTAGTTCTTCATTCTATACGCGTATTTTCTATCACCTTTCATGAACCCTCATTTTTTATTGAGTGATACTCGCACTTAGGAAACTGGTCGTGTGTGAGTTTTCGTGGGCCATCAATCAACTTTGGTGATTACGATTGTGGATTGCATTGTAGTTGTCCATTTTGAATGTGTATTTTCTATCACATTTCATGAACCGTCATTTTGTGTTAAGTTATAGCTGCATTTAGGAAATCGCTTGAGTTTGAGTTTTTTTGGGCCATCGATCAACTTTGGTGACTGTGATTGTGGATTGCACTGTGGTTGTGCATTATGAACGCTAATTTTCTATCATCTTTCGCGAACCTTCATTTTTTGTTTTGTTATAGACACATTTAGATAACCACTCATGGGTGATCCCATAATAGTGGTTTACAATTTTTGGCCAAACTGGACACTGAAATTATTATTTTTAACTAAATCTTCACATTCGGGCACCTATAGCGGCTAAACTGTGTGGAATTTGAAGCTAGTGGAAACTAGCGTCTCATCAAATTTTGTCTGTAGATTCTAAAATATTTTTTGAAATTTTTTTGGAATCAAATTGCACTTTTTCCATCTCCACGAAAATAGATTTTTTTTCAGAAACAACATTTTTAAAAAGTGACGACACCATATAACGCATAAATTTTTTCCATGAAGGATAAAATTCTAATTCTTTCAAATTTAGATTTGTAACTCTGATATCTAGTGCTTCCACTTGGTTAGATAGTTTTTATTGAATATTTTTTCCTTAATCAAGTTTCAAAGTCAAACCAATTACAATTCAGACATAGGCGGACTGTATAACAAATTTTTTATTTTTTTTGTTGGATCAAGGTCTTCAATATCTGGTGCACTCATAATTTTCAATTTTTTTTTGATAATCTTCTATTTTTCCACATGTGAAGAACAAAGAAATTCATTTTCGATGAAAAACCTATGTTTAATAAAACTTAAAAAACAAATACATAACAAAACCAAAACATATTAAAATTATATTCATTGAATAGCTTGTTTTGAGGAATACCATAATCATTTGAAATAAATTTTAAATGAATTCATTTGATCCCCCAAAATCTAAATCAAAAGTGATTTTTTATCAACATTTTGATAGGTGTAAAGGAGACGCATTTATAGGTATGGTTTAAAACTAGCGAGGTTCTATCGAAGGGGGTTTGATCTAAGGTGATTTGATCAAACCCTCTTCAATTGGAATCCTTAAAATGGAACTTTTTAAGGCCTAAATCATTTTATTTTCTAAAAATATGTGATTTCAGCTCAAATTCGTTCCTCTAAGGAATTGTAAACCACTATTATGACAGCATCCTCATGTTTGAGTTTTTGTGGGCCATCAATCAACTTTGGTGACTACGATTGTGGATTACAGTATAGTTGTGCCATCTATACATGTATTTTCTATCGCCTTTTATGAACCTTAATTTTTTGTTGAGTTATAGCCGCATTTAGGAAACTGCTCATGTTTGAGTTCTTGTGGGTCATCAATGAACTTTGGTGACTATGATTGTGGATTGCACTACAATTGTGCATTTTGTACGCATATTGTATTATAATTGTGCATATTTGTACGCATTTTGGTATGCATTGTGGACTTTTCGTGGGCCATCTATCAACTTCGGTGACTATGATAGTGGATTACATTGTAGTTGTGCATTATATACACATATTTTCTATCGCATTTTGTGAATCTTCAATTTTGTTGAGTTATAGCCGCATTTAGGAAACCGCTCATGTTTGAACTTTTGTGACTACAATTGTGGATTGCACTGTAGTTGTCCATTTTGTACGCATATTTTGTATCACCGTTTGCAAACCTCTATTTTTTCTTGAATTATAGCCTCATCTAGGAAACCGCTCATGTTTTAGTTTTTTTTGGCCATTGATCAAATTTAGTGACTACACTTGTGGATTACATTGTAACTGTTCAATCTATTGGCTTTTTTTCTATCAACTCTCACAAACCTTCATTTTTTGTTGAGTTTTAGCTGCATTTAGGAAACCACTAATGTTTGAGTTTTCTGGGCCATCAATCAAATTATAGACTATAATTATGGATTGTATTGTAGTTGTGCATTTTGTATGCATATATTTAATTGACCTACCTTAATTTTTTGTTGAGTTATAGCCACATTTAGGAAAACGCTCGTGTTTGAGATTTCCTGTGCCATCGTTCAAGTTTGGTGACTATGATTATGGATTACACTATAGTTGTGCACTCTATATGTGTATTTTCTATTGCCTTTCGCGAACCTTCATTTTTCGATTAGTTATAGCCACACTTAGGAAACTGGTCATGTTTGATTTTTCCTGGGCCATCGATCAACTTTGGTGACTGTGATTGACGATTGCACTCTAGTTGCCTATTCTATACTCGTGTTTTCTATCGCCTTACGCGAAACTTCATTTTTTATTGAGTTATAGCCGCATTTAGGAAACTACTCGATTTTGAGTTTTCATTTTCATGGGCCATCGATCAGCTTTGGTGACTATGCTTGTGGATTACACTATAGTTGTGCATTCTATATGGGTATTTTCTGGAAGCTTTCTTGAATCTTCATTTTTTGTTGAGTTATGGCCATATTTAGGAAACCATTCATGTAGTTATGCATTTTATACACATATTTTAAATCACCTTTCATGAACCTTCATTTTTTTTTGAGTTATAGCCTCATTTAGGAAAAGACTCGTGTTTGATTTTTAATGAGCCATCAATCAAGTTTGGTGAATACAATTTTTTTTTTTAGATTGTAGGAATCGGGTAGCATGACCCCCTATAAACTGCAGTGTGCCTAGTAAACTTTTTAACGTGATTGGCGGCGCTGGTGTGACACGCCCTTAGGTACCATGAGGGTGGGGGACACTAGACCTCGTGACCAACCTCCTGCAATAGGAAAGATTTAGCCAACCGAGCTAGGGCCCCAACCTAGTGAATATGATTGTAGATTACATTATAGTTGTGCATTCTATACGTGTATTTTCTATTGCTTTTCATGAACCTTAATTTTTTGTTGAGTTATAGCCGGATATAGGAGACTGCTCAATACACATATTTTTAATCGCCTTTCATGAACATTCATTTTTTGTTGAGGTATATCTGCACTTAGGAAACCACTTTTGTTGAGTTTTCATGGGCCATCAGTTAACTTTGGTGACTAAGGTTTTGCATTACACTGTAGTTGTGTATTCTATATGCGTATTTTCTATTGCCTTTCACGAACCTTCATTTTTTGGTGAGTTAGAGCTGCATTGAGGAAAATACTCGTGTTTGAGTTTTCGTGGGGCATCAATTAACTTTGGTCACTACGATTGTGTATTAGACTGTATTTCTACATTCTATAAGTGTATTTTCTATCATTTTTTGTGAACCTTCATTTTTCATTGAGTTATAGCCACATTTGGGAAACCGCTCATGTTTGAGTTTTTTGTACGCCATCGATCGAGTTTGGTGACTACGCTTGTGGATTACACTGTAGTTCTGTATTCAATACCTATATCATCTATCATCTTTCGTGAACCTTCATTTTTCGCTGAGCTATAGCCGCATTTAAGAAGTCGTTCATGTTTGAGTTTTGTGGACCATCGATAAACTTTGGTCACTATAATTGTCGATTGTACTATAGTTGTGCATTCTGTAAGCATATTTTTAGTCTTTCACGAACCTTCATTTTTTTTTGAGTTATAGTTGTATTTAGGAAACCACTCATGTTTGACTTTCTGTGAGACATCAAAAACTTTGGTGAGTATGATTGTGGATTGTACTATAGTTTTCCATTTTGTATACATTATTTAATTACCTTTCATGAACTTTAATTTTTGGTTAGGTTATAGCCGCATTTAGGAAAACGCTCATGTTTGAGTTTTCATGGACCATCAATCAAATTTGGTGACCACGATTGTGGATTACACTATAGTTGTGCATTCTATAGGCGTATTTTTTATCGCCTTTTGCGAACCTTCATTTTTCATTGAGTTATAGCCGCATTTAGGAAACCGCTCATGTTTGAGATTTCATAGGCCTTCGATCAACTTTGGTGACTACGATTATGGTTTGCACTGTAGTTGTGCATTCTATACATGTATTTTCTATCACTTTTCACAAATCTTAATTTTTTTTTCAATTATAGCCGCATTTAGGAAACCACTCCTGTTTGAGTTTTCATGGGCCATTAATCAACTTTGGTGACTATGATTGTGGATTACACTATAGTTGTGCATTCTATACATGTATTTTCTATCACCTTTCACGAACCTTAATTTTTTATTCAATTATAGCCGCATTTAGGAAAACGCTCGTGTTTGAGTTTTTGTGGGCTATCGATCAACTTTCGTGACTACGTTTCTGTGTTGTACTGTAGTTTTCCATTTTGTACGTGTATTTTCTATCTCCTTTCACGAAGCTTCATTTTTTGTTGAGTTATAGCCACACTTAGGAAACCACTCGAGTTTGAGTTTTAGTGGGCCATCGATTAACTTTTCTAACTATACTTATGGATTACATTGTAGTTGTGCATTCTATAAACGTATTTTATATGTATTTTTGTGAACCTTCATTTTTTGTTGGGTTATAGCCGCATTTAGGATAGCACTTATGTCTGAGTTTTTGTGTGCCATCAATCAACTTTTGTGACTACGATAGTGGATTTTACTGTAGTTGTACATTGTATACACATATTTTCTATCACCTTTCACGAACATTAATTTTTCATTGAGTTATAGCCACACTTACAAAACCGCTCGTGTTTGGATTTTCGTGGGCCATTGATCAAGTTTCGTGACTATGATTTTTAATTGCACAACTACATTGTACTCCATAATTGTAGTCACCTAATTTGATTGATGGCCAAGAAAGACACAAACTCGAGCGGGTTCATAAATGCGGCTATAACTCAACAAAAAAGGAAGGTTCGTGAAAGTTGATAGAAAATACACGTACAAAATGGACAACTTCAGTGCAATCCATTCCGTAGTCAGCAAAGTTTATCACCTATGAAAAGTCAAACATGGGCGGATTTCTAAATGGGGCTATAACTAAATGTAAAATGAAGGTTCGTGAAAGGTGATAGAAAATATACATACAAAATGGACAACTACTGTGCAATCCTCAATTGTAGTCACCGAAGCTTATTAATGGCCCACAAAAACTCAAATACGAGTGGTTTCATAAATACGGCTAAACCTTAACAAAAAATGAAGGTTTGTGAAAGGTGATAGAAAATACATGTATAGAATGTGGAACTATAGAGTAATCCACAATCGTAGTCAACAAAGTTGATCGATGGCTGAAAAAAACTCAAACTTGGGCGGTTTCCTAAATGCCGCTATAACTCAACAATAAACGAACGTTTGGGAAAGGTGATACAAAATACACATATAGAAAGCACTACATTGTAATCCACAAGTGTAGTCACCAAAGTTGATCGATGGCCCATGAAAACCCAAACACGAGCGATTCCCTAAATGTGGCTATAAGTCAAGAAAAAAAGAAGGTTCACAAAAGGCGATAGAAAATATATGTATGGAAGGTACAACTAGAGTGCAAGCCAAAATCTTAGTACCCAAAGTTGATGAATGGCCTACGAAAACTCAAACGCAAGCGGTTTCCTAAGTGCGGCTATAACTCAACGAAAAATGAAAGTTCGTAAAAGGCGATAGAAAATATGTGTATAGAATACACAACTACAGTGTAATCCACAATCGTAGTCACCAAAGTTGATCGATGGGCCATGAAAACTCAAAGACGAGCATTTTCCTAAATGTGGCTATAACTCAACAAAAATTGAAGGTTCATGAAAGGCAATTAAAAATATGCATAGAGAATGCAGAACTACAAAACAATACATAATCGTAGTCGCCAAAGATGATTGATGCCCCACAAAAACTCAAACACGAGTGGTTTCCTAAATGTGGCTATAACTCAACAAAAAATAAAGGTTTACGAAAGGCGATAGAAAATAAGATTATAGATCTGCAATTACAGTTTAATCCAAGAGCATAGTCAAGAAAGTTGATCGATACCCCACAAAAACTCAAACATGAGTAGTTTCCTAAATGCGGCTATAACTCAACATAAAATGAAAGTTCAAAAAAGCCAATAGAAAATTAGCATTCATAATGCACAACATGAGCGTTTTCCTAAATGCGGCTAAAACTCAACAAAAAATGAACATTCACAAAAGGCTATAGAAAATACGTGTACAGAACGAACAACTATAATGCAATCCACAATCGTAGTCACGAAAGTTGATTGATGGCCCACAAAAAATCAAACATGAGTGGTTTCCTAGGTGCAGCTATAACTCAACGAAAAATGAAGGTTGGTCAAATGCGATAGAAAGTACGTGTATAAAATGCATAACTATATTGTAATACACAATCCTAGTCACCAAAGTTGATCGATGGTCCACGAAAACTCAAACACGAGCGTGTTCCTAAATGCGGCTATAATGCAAGTAAAAGTGAAAGTTCATGAAAGGCGATAAAAAATCCGCATATAGAATGCACAACTACAGTGTAATCCAGGAGCGTAGTCACCAAAGTTGATCGATGGCCGACAAAAACTCAAATATGAGCGGTTTCCAAAATGCGTCTATAACTGAACAAAAATTGAATTTTTTTGAAAGGCGATTAAAAATATTTGTACATTATGCACAACTACATTACAATGCACAATCATAGTCACCAAAGTTGATCGATGGACCATAAAAACTCAAACATGAGTTGTTTCCTAGGTGTGGCTGTAACTCAACAAAAAATTAAGGTTCGCGAAATGCGATAGAAAATACGTGTATAAAATGCACAACTATATTGTAATACACAATCGTTGTCACCAAAGTTGATCAATTGCCCACGAAAACTCAAACACGATCATGTCCCTAAATGCAGCTATAATGCAACAAAAAATGAAGGTTCGTGAAAGGGGATAAAAAATACGCATATAAAATGCACTACTACAGAGTAATCCAGGAGCATAGTCACCAAAGTTGATCGATGGCCGACAAAAACTCAAATATGAGCGATTTAAAAAATGCGGCTATAACTCAACAAAAATTGAATTTTTCTTGAAAAGTGATTAAAAATATGCGTACAAAATGTACAACTACAGTACAATTCACAATCGTAGTCACCAAAGTTGATCGATGACTGACAAAACCTCAAATATGAGCAATTTAAAAAATGTGGCTATAACTCAACAAAAATTGAATTTTTCTTGAAAGGCGATTAAAAATATGCGTACAAAATGCACAACTACAGTACAATTCACAATCGTAGTCACGAAAGTTGATTGATGGTCCACAAAAACTCAAACATGAACAACTTCCTAAATGCGGTTGGCTATAGCTCAATGAAAAATGAAGGTTCACGAAAGATGATAGAAATTACGTGGATAGAATGCAAAACTACAATATAATCCACAAGCATAGTCACCAAAGTTGATCGATGGCGCACGAAAATTGAAGCACGAGTGGTTTCCTAAATGTGGCTATAACTAAAAGAAAAATGAAGGTTTGCGAAAGAAGATAGAAAATACGCATATAGAATATACAAATACGGTGTAATGCACGAGCATTTTCCTAAATGCAACTATAACTTACCAAAAATGAAGGTTCGTGAACGGAAATTAAAAATATGCATACAAAATGCACATCTAGATGGCCCACAATAACTCAAACATGAGTGGTTTCCTAAACGCTTCTATAACTCAAGAAAAAATAAAGGTTCATGAAACACGATAGAAAATACATGTAGAGAATGGACAACTATAGTGCAATCCACAATCATAGTCACCAAAGTTGATTGATGGCCCTTGAAAAGACAAACACAAGTGGTTTCGTAAATGCGGCTATAACTCAACAAAAAATGAAGGTTTGTGAAAGGCAATTAAAAATAAGTGTACAAAATGCACAACTACAGTAAAATCCACAATCGTAGTCACCAAAGTTTATCGATGACCCACGAAAACTCAATCACAAGTTGTGTTCTAAATACAACCATAACTCAAAAAAAAATGAAGGTTCGTGAAAGGTGATAGAAAATACGCATACAAAATGGAGAACTACAATGTAATACACAATCGTAGTCACCAAAATTGATTGATGGCCCAAGAAAACTCAAACACGAGCAGTTTCCTAAATGCAGTTATAACTCAACAAAAATTGAAAGCTCGTGTTTGAGTTTTCGTGGTCCATCGATCAACTATGGTGACTACGATTGTGGATTGCACTGTAGTTGTCCATTATGTACGTGTATTTTCTATCGCCTTTTGTGAACCTTTATTTTCAATTGAGTTATAGCTGCATTTGGAAAATCGCTCGTGTTTGAGTTTTCATGGGCCATCGATCAATTTTTGTGACTACAATTGTGCATTGCACTGTAGTTGTTAATTCTATACACATATTTTCTTTCCCCTTTCGTGAACCTTAATTTTTCATTGAGTTATAGCCGAATTTAGGAAACCGCTCATGTTTGAGTTTTAGTGGGCCATTGTTCAAATTTGGTGACAACGATTGTGGATTGCACTCTAGTTGTTCAATTTGTACGCATATTTTCCATTGCCTCTCGTGAACCTTCAGTTTTGGTTGAGTTATAGCTGCATTTAGGAAAGAGCTCAAGTTTGAGTTTTCGTGGGCCACCAATCAACTTTGGTGACAACACCTGTGGATTACACTCTAGTTCTGCATTATATATGCATATTTTCTATCACCTTTCACAAACCTTTATTAATTGTTTAGTTATAGCTGCATTTAAGAAACCGCTCGTGTTTGAGTTTTTGTGGGCCATCGATCAAGTTTGATGACTACGCTTTTTTATTACACTGTTAGGTTACCATTCTATATGCATATTTTTGATTTCCTTTCGCGAACCTTCATTTTTTGTTGAGTTATAGCTGCATTTAGGATACCACTCGTGTTTGAGTTTTTCTGGGCCATCTATCACCTTTGGTGACTTTGTGGATTATTTTGTAGTTGTGCATTCTGTACACATATTTATAATCGCCTTTCACAAACCTTGATTTTTTCTTGACTTATAGCCGCATTTAGGAAAATGCTCCTGTTGGAGTTTCCCTGAACCACCTATCAACTTTTGTGACTAAGATTGTGGATTACACTATAGTTGTGTAGTCTATACGCGTTTTTTCTAGCGCCTTTCACGAATCTTCATTTTTTGTTGAGTTATAGCCCGCATTTAGGAAACTGCTCATATTTGAGTTTTTGTGGGCCATCAATAAATTTTGGTGACTACAATTGTGGATTTTATTGTACTTGTGCATTTTGTATGCATATTTTTAATTTCCTTTCACAAACATTCATTTTTTGTTGAGTTATAGCCACATTTAGGAAAACACTCATGTTTGAGTTTTCATTTTTGTATTGTCTTTCGTAAACCTTCATTTTTTATTGAGTTACAACCGCATTTAGGAAACTGCTCATGTTTGAGTTCTTTTGGGCCATCTATCAACTTTGGTGACTAGGATTGTGGATTGTATTGTAGTTGTGCATTCTATAGGCATATTTTTAGTCGCCTTTCAAGAAACTACATTTTTGTTGAGTTATAGCCACTCTTAGGAAACTACTTGAGTTTGAGTTTTCGTGTGCCATCAATCAACTTTGGTGACTAGGCTTGTGGATTACACTGGAGTTGTGCATTTTATACGCATATTTTCAATCACCTTTCGCGAACCTTAATTTTTTTTGAGTTATAGCCACATTTAGGAAACAGCTCATGTTTGAGTTTTTGTGGGCCATCGATCAACATTGGTGACTACAATTGGGATTATACTATAGTTGTGCATTCTGTACGCATATTTTTAATTTCCTTTCACGAACCTCCATTTTTCATTGAGTGACAGCCGCACTTAGGAAACTGCTCGTGTTTGAGTTTTTGTGGTCCATTTGTCAACTTTCGTGACTATGTTTGTGGATTGCACTATAGTTGTCCATTTTCTACAAGTATTTTCTATCGCCTTTCAAGAACCTTCATTTTTCGTTGAGTTATAGCAGCATTTAGGAAACTGTTCGACTTTCAATTTTTCGTAGGCCATCGATCAACTTTGGTGACTACGCTACAAGATTACACTATAGTTGTGCATTCAATATGTGTATTTTCTAGCACCTTTCAGAAACCTTCATTTTTTGTTGAGTTCTACTCGCAATCAGGAAATTGCTCATGATTGAGTTTTTGTGGGTGAACAATAAACTTTGGTGACCACGATTATGGATTGTACTGTAGTTGTGCATTCTGCACGCATATTTATAATCGCCTTCGATGAACCTTCAGTTTTTGTTCAGTTATAGATGTATTTAGGAAAGCACTCTTGTTTGAGTTTTCATCGGCCATTGATCAAGTTTGTTGACTACGATTGTGGATTAAACTATAGTTATGCATTCTATACATATATTTTCTATTGCCTTTCACGAACCTTCATTTTTTGTTGAGTTATAGCCACATTTAGGAAATTGTTCGTCTTCTAGGTTTCGTGAGCCATAGATCAACTTTCGTGACTACGATTGTGGATTACACTGTAGTTGTGCACTCTATACACGTATTTTATATCTTCATTTGCGAACCTTCATTTTTCATTGAGTTATAGATGCACATAGGAAACCGTTCGTGTGTGAGTTTTCATGGGCCATTAGTCAACTTTCGTGACTACGATTGTGGATTGCACTGTAGTTGTGCATTCTATACACGTATTTTTTGTTGCCTTTCGCGAACCTTCTATTTTTGTATAGTTATAGCCCCATTTAGGAAACTGCTCATGTTTAGGTATTTCTTAGGCCATCAATAAACTTTGGTGACTACGATTGTGGATTGCACTATAGCTGTCCATTATGTACATGTTTTTCTATTGCCTTTCAAAAAAGTTCATTTTTTGTTGAGTTATAGCAGCATTTAGGAAACCGCTCGTATTTCAGTTTTCGTGGTCCATGGATCAACTTTGGTGACTACAATTGTGGATTACACTGTAGCTGTAAATTTTATACACGTATTTTAGATCGCCTTTTGCGAACTTTCATTTATTATTGAGTTATAGCCACACTTAGGAAACCGCTCTTGTTTGAGTTTTCATGGGCCATCGATCATGTTTAGTTAATACGATTGTGAATTGCATTGTAGTTGTCCATTATGTACCTGTATTTTCTACCACTTTTCACGAACCTTTTGTCTTTGTTGAGTTATAGCCGCACTTAAAAAACTGCCGTGTTTGAGTTTTTGAGGGTCATTGATGAACTTTAGTGACTACGATTGTGGATTACACTATAGTTGTGCAATCTATACAGGTATGTTCTATCACCTTTCGCTAACTTTCCTTTTTTGTTGAGTTATAGCCTCATCTAGGAAAATGATCATCGAACATCGATCGACTTTATTGACTACGATTGTGGATTGTACTATAGTTGCACATTCTACACACATACTTTTAATCGTCTTTCTTGAACTTTGGTTTTTTGTTGAGTTATCCCACATTTGGGAAACCGCTCATGTGAGAGTTTTTTTTGGGCCATCGATCAACTTTTTTTACTACGATTGTGGACTATAATGCAGATATGCATTTTGTACTAATATTTTTAATCACCTTTCACGAACCTTCATTTTTTCTTGAGTTATAGCCACATTTAGGAAACCTCTCATGTTTGAGTTTTTGTGTGTCATCAATCAATTTTGGTGACTATGATTGTGGACTCTACAATATTTGTGCACTCTGTACACATATTTTTAATTGCCTTTCATGAACCTTCATTTTTTGTTTAGTTATAGCCGCATTTAGGAAAAAGTTTGTGTTTAAGTTTTCATGGGCCATAGATTAACTTTATTGACTACGATTGTGGATTACACTATAGTTGTGCATTCTATACGCGTATTTTCTATCGCCTTTTGTGAACCTTCATTCTTCGATGAATTATAGCCGCACTTAGATAACTTCTCGTGTTTGAATTTTCATGGGCCATCAATCAACTTTGGTGACTACACTTGTGGATGACACTATAGTTATGCATTCTATACGCGTTTTTTTAGCAGCTTCCACGAATCTTCATTTTTTGTCGAATTATAGCCACATTTAGGAAATCGCTCATGTTTGATTTTTTGTGGGCCATCGATCAACTTTGGTCACGATGATTGTGGATTGTACTGTGCTTGTGCATTTTTTATGCATATTTTTAATCGCCTTTCATGAACCTTCATTTTTTGTACAGTTATAGCTTCATTTAGGAAACCGTTTCTTGTTTCAGTTTTCATGGGCCATTGATCAAATTTGGTGACTATGATTTTGGATTCCACTATAGTTGTTCATTATGTATGCATATTTTCTATTTCTTTTATCGAACATTCATATTTTGTAGAGTTATGGCCGTATTTAGAAAACTGCACGAGTTTGAGTTTTTGTGGGCCATTGATCAGCTTTGGCGACTACAATTGTGGATTGTGCTGTAGTTTTGCATTTTGTACACATATTTTTGATCACCGTTCATGAACCTTTTTTTTTTTTGATTTATGGACGCACTTAGGAAACTGCTCGAGTTTGAGTTTTTCTCTGCAATTGATCAACTTTGGTGACAACGCCTGTGGATTACACTATAGTTGCGTATTCTATACGCATATTTTTAATCACCTTTCACGAACTTTCATTTTTTTTTAGTTATAGCCATATTAAAGGAAAATGTGTGTTTGAGTTTTCGTGGGCCATAAATCAACTTTGGTGACTAGGATTGTCGATTAAACTGTAGTTGTGCATTCTATATGCGTATTTTCTATCGACTTTTGGAACCTTCATTTTCATTGAGTTATAGCCACATTTAGGAAACTGCTCATGATTGAGTTTTCTTGGGCCTTTGATCCACTTTGGTGACTACAATTGTGGATTGCACTGTAGTTTTCCATTCTATATGCATATTTTCCATCGCCTTTCTAGAATGTTCTTTTTTTGTTGAGTTATAGCTAGTGCCAACGCCAACCTTGCTAGATATAATTGGTTTTCTCCTGATGTATGGATACCAGCAGAAACAACTCTCTATTTTGGTGAAGGAAATTATAAATCCCAGTATGTCTACCTTGTTTCTATAGAACTCCCTGATAAATTATTTAGAAAAACGCTTGTGCTTAAGTTTTCGCAGGCCATTGATCAATTTTGGTTACTACGATTGTGGATTACGCTATGGTTGTGCATTCTATACAAGTATTTTCTATCGCCTTTCATGAACCTTCATTTCTTGTTGTGTTATAGCCGCATTACAAAAATTCACGTGTTTGAGTTTTCGTGGGCCATCGATCAACTTTGGTGACTACGATTATGGATTACAGTGTAGTTGTGCATTCTATACACGTATTTTCTATCGCCTTTCGTAAAACTTCATTTTTTCATTGATTTAGCCGCACTTACGAAACCTCTCATGTTTGAGTTTTTGTGGGGCATTGGTCAACTTTGGTGACTATGATTGTGGATTGCACTGTAGTTGTTCATTCTGTATGCATATTTTCTATCTCATTTCATGAAGTTTCATTAGTTGTTGAGTTATAACTGTACTTAGGAAACCACTCGAGATTGAGTTTTCATGGGCGATCGATCAACTTTGGTGACTATGCTTGTGGATCACACTAGTTTTGTGAATTCCATACACGTATTTTCTTTCACCTTTTGTGAACCTTCGATTTTTGTTGAGTTATATCCACATTTAGGAAACCACTCATCTTTGAGTTATAGTTGTGCATTTTTTATGCATATTTATAATCGCCTTTCATGAACATTCATTTTTCGTTGGGTTATAACCACATTTAGGAAAATTTTTGTGTTTGAGTTTTCATTGCCATAGATCAACTTTGGTGACTGTGATTGTAAATTACACTGTAGTTGTGCATTCTATACACTTGTTTTCTATTATGTTTCGCGAACCTTCATTTTTCGTTGAGTTATAGCCGTACTTAGGAAACTGTTCGTGTTTGAGTTTTCCTAGGCCATCAATCAAGTTTGGTGATTACGATTGTGGATTGCACTGTAGTTGTCCATTTTGTACTCGTTTTTTTATCACCTTTCGTGAAGCTTCATTTTATGTTAAGTTATAGCTTCACTTAGGAAAGTGCTTGAGTTTGAGTTTTTCGTGGGTCATCGATCAACTTTGGTGACTACGCTTGTGGATTACAATGTCGTGCATTTTATACATATTTTCTATCGCCTTTCATGAACCTTCCTTTTTTGTTGAGTTATAGCTGCTTTTAGTAAACCGCTCACCTTTGAGTTTTTGTGGGTTATCAAACAACTTTGGTGACTATGATTGTGGATATTACTATAGTTGTCCATTCTATTTCATGAACATTTAATTTTTGTTGATTTATAGCCACATTTAGGAAAACCTTTGTGTTTGTGTTTTCGTTGGCCATCGATAAACTTTGGTGACTTCAATTGTGGATTCCACTGTATTTGTACATTCTTTATGCGTATTTTCTATCGCATTTCACGAACCTTCATTTTTTCTTGAGTTGGCCATTTAGGAAACCGCTCATGTTTGAGTTCTTGTGAGCCATCGATCAAATTTGGTGACTATGATTGTGGATTGCACTGTAGTTCTGAAATCTATATACGTATTTTCCTGGGTCATCGATCAACTTTGGTGACTACAATTGTGGATTGTACTATTGATATGCATTTTGTACTAATAGTTTTAATCATCTTTCACGAAGCTTCATTTTATGTTGAGTTATAGGTACACTTAGGAGACCAGTTGTGTTTTAGTTTTCATGGGCCATCGATCAAATTTGGTGACTACGATTGTGGATTGCACTGTAATTGTAAATTCTATAGGTGCATTTTCTAATGCCTTTCGTGAACCTTTATTTTTTCTTGAGTTACAACAGCGATTAGGAATCCACTCATGTTTGAGTTTTGATGAGCCATCGAGGAACTTTGGTGACTACGATTGTGGATTACACTTTAGTTATGCATTCTATACATGTATTTTCTATTGCCTTTTATGAACCTTCATTTTTTGTTGAGTTATAGCCCCATTTAGGAAACCGCTCGAGTTTGAGTTTTTGTGGGCCATTGTTCAACTTTGGTGACTACACTTGTGGATTACACTACAGTTGTTTATTCTATAGGCGCATTTGCTATTGCCTTTTGTGAACTTTCATTTTTTTATTGATTTATAGCCGCGTTTAGGAAACCGCTCGTGTTTCAATTTTTTTGGGTCATTGATCAGCTTTGGTGACTACGACTATGTATTGTACTTTTCTTATGCACTATGTATGCATATTTTTAGTCGCCTTTCACAAACCTTCATTTTTTGTTGACTTATAGCCGCATTTAGGAAAGCCATCGTGTTTGTGTTTTTCGTGGGCCATCGATCAAGTTTGGTGACTACGATTGTGGATTGCACTATATTTGTCGAATTTGTATACTTAGGAAACTGCTCTTGTTTGAGTTTACATGGGCCATTGATTAACTTTGGTGTCTATGATTGTGGATTTCACTGTAGTTGTCCATTTTGTATGTCTATTTTTTTTTGCCCTTCACGAACCTTCATTTTTTGTTGAGTTATAGCTGCATTGAGGAAACAGCTTAGCTTTGAGTTTTCGTGGCCCATCAATCAACTTTGGTGACTACACTTGGTGATTATAGCATAGTTTTGGATTTTATATGCGTATTTTCTATCGCCTTTCATGATCCTTCATTTTTTTTGAGTTATGGCTCGTGTTTGAGTTTTGTGGGCCATCAATGAACATTAGTGACTATGATTGTGGATTACAAAAACACAAAGTCGAGCAGTTTCCTATGTGTTGCTATAACAAAAAAAATTGAAGGTTCGCAAAAGACGATACAAAATACACATAAAGAATGCAATGCTACAATGTAATCTACAATCGTAGTCAACAAAGTTAATCGTTGGCCCATGAAAAACTCAAATAGGAGCGTTTTCCTAAATCTGGCTATAAATCAACAAAAAAAGAAAGCTCATGTAAGGCGATTGAAAATATGCGTACAAAATGCACAACTAAATGAAGGTTCACGAAAGTCAATAGAAAATACATGTGTAGAATGCACAACTACAGTGTAATCCACAAACGTACTCACCAACGTTTATCCATGGCCCACGAAAACTCCAACGTGAGTGTTTTCCTAAATCGGCTATAACTCAACAAAAAATGAAGGTTTACGAAAGGCGATAGAGAATACGTGTACAAAATGGACAACTATAGTGCTGTAGTCCACAATCGTAGTCACCAAAGTTGATTGATGGCCCAAAAAAACTAAAACACAAGCAGTTTCCTAAGTGCGGCTATAACTCTATAAAAAATGACGGTTCATGAAAGGCGACAAATAATACACATATAGAATGCAAAACTATAGTGTAATCCACAATCGTAGTGAGAAAAGTTGATCGTTGCCCCATGAAAAATCAAACAAAAGCGTTTTCTCCTAAATGCAGCTATAACTCAACAAAAAATGAAAGTTTGTAAAAGACAATTAAAAATATGCATATAGATTGCACAACTATAGTACAGTCTATAGTTGTAGTCAAATAAGTTGATAGATGGTCCAAAAAAACTCAAACATGAGCAGTTTCATAAATGCAGCTATAACTCAAAACAAAATGAAAGTTCGTCAAAGCCAATAGAAAATACGCATAGAGATTTCACAACTATAGTGTAATCACAAGCGCAGTCACCAAAGTTGATCGATGGCCCATGAAAACTCAAACTCGAGCGATTTCCTAAATGTAGCTATAACTAAAAAAAATGAAGGCTCGCGAAAGGCAATAGAAAATGCGTGCGTAGAATGCAAAACTACAGTGTAAAATCCTCAAGCGTATTCACCAAAGTTCATCGATGGCCCCACAAAAACTCAAACTCGAGCAGTTTCCTAAGTACTATTATGACTCAATAAAAAATTAAGGTTCAAGAAAGGCAATTTAAAATACGTATACATAATGGACAATTATAGTGCAATCCACAATCGTAGTCACCAAAGTTGATCGATGGTGCACGAAAAACTCAAACAAGATCAGTTTCATAAGTGTGGCAATAACTCAAGAATCAATCAAGGTTCACGAAAGGCGATAGAAAATATGTGTATAGAATGCACAACTATAGTGTAATTCTCAATCGTAGTAACGAAAGTTGATCTATGGCCCATGAAAAACTCAAACACGAACGTTTTACTAAACAGGGCTCATTTTTGTGAAATCAGATTAAAAATATGCATATATAATGCACAACTTTAGTACAATCCACAATCATAGTCACCAAAGTTGATCGATGGCCCACAAAAACTAAAACATGAGTGGTTTCCTAAATGTGGCTATAACTCAACAACAAATGAAGGTTCATGAAAGGCAATAAAAAATACATGTATAGAATGCACAACTATAGTGTAAACCATGAGCATACTCAGAAAAGTTGATTGATGGCCCACGTAAACTCAAAGTCGAGCTTTTCTAAGTGAGGCTATAACTCAACGGAGAATGAAGCTTGACGAAAAAAGATAGAAAATACGCGTGCAAAATGGACAACTACAGTGTAATCCACAATCTTTTTTAGCAAAGTTGGTTGATGGCCCACAAAATCCTGAACACGAGCGGTTCCCTAAATGGGGCTATAACTCAACGAAAAATGAAGGTTCGGGAAATTTATTAGAAAATACACGTATAGAATGCAGAACTACAATGTTATCCACAACCGTAGTTACCAAAGTTGATCGATGGCGAGTGAAAACTCAAACATAGTGTAATCCTCAATGAGGCTATAACTCAACAGAAAATTAAGGTTCGTGAAAGGCGATAGAAAATACTCGTATAGAATGTACAACTATAGTGTAATCCACAATCGTAGTCACTAAAGTTAATCGATGGCACACAAAAACTCAAACATGAATGGTTTCCTAAATGCAGCTATAACTCAACAAAAAATAAAGGTTCGCGAAGGTGAGAGAAAATATGCTTACAGAATGGACAACTATAGTACAGTCCACAATTGTAGTCACAAAATCTGATCGAAGGCCCATGAAAACTCAATCACGAGCGGTCCTAAATGCGGCTATTACTCAACAAAAAATAAAGGTTCGCGAAGGGTGCTAGAAATTACGTGTACAAAATGGACAACTAGAGTGCAATGCATAATCGTATTCACCAAAGTTGATTGATGGCCCATGAAAACTCAAACACGAGCAATTTCCTAAATGCAACTATAACTCATCGAAAAATGAAGGTTCGTGAAGGGCGATTGAAAATACGCGTATCAAATTCACAACTAATGAGTAATCCACAATCATAGTCAGCAAAGTTGATCAATGGCCCACGAAAACTCAAACATGAGCGTTCTCCTAAATGCGGCTATAACTCAACAAAAAATGAAGGTTTGTGAAAGGCGTCTAAAAATATGTGTACAGAATGCACAACTACAGTACAATCCACAATCGTAGTCACCAAAGTTGATTAGTGGCCCACGAAAACTTAAACATGAGTGGTTTCCTAAGTGCGGCTATAATAAATCAGCAAAAAATGAAGGTTTGCGAAAGGCGATAGAAAGTATGCATAAAGAATACAACTACAGTGTAATCCACAATCGTAGTTATCAAACTTGATAGATGGCCCCATCAAAACTCAAACACGAGCATTTTCCTAAATACGGCTATAACTCAAAAAAAATGCAGGTCGCCAAAGTTGATCAATGGCCCACGAAAATTCAAACATGAGCGGTTTCCTATGTGCGGCTATAAATCAACAAAAAATGAAGGTTTGCGAAAGGCAATAAAAAATATGCATAAAATATACAACTAGATTGTAATCCACAATCGTAGTTACCAAAGTTGATCGATGGCCCACGAAAACAAAAACACAAGCGTTTTCCTAAATATAGCTATAACTCAAAAAAAAATGAAGGTTCGTGAAAGGTGATAAAAAAATATGTGTATAGAATGGAAAACTACAGTGTAATCCACAATGGTAGTCACTAAAGTTGATGAATGGCACACAAAAACTCAAACACAAATGGTTTTGTAAATACTGCTATAACTCCACAAAAACCTAAGGTTCAACAAAGCGATTGAAAATATGCATACAAAATTGACAACTATAGTGCAATCCACAATTCTAGTCACCAAAGTTGATCGATCTCCCAAGAAAACTCAAACATAAGTGGTTTCCTATATATGGCTATAACTGAACAAAAATTGAAGGTTCGCGAAAGGCAATAGAAAATATGCATACAAAATTGACAACTACTGTGCAATCCACAATTCTAGTCTACAAAGTTGATTGATGGCCCACGAAAACTCAAACACGAGCGGTTTCCCAAATGTGGCTATACCTAAAAAAAAAAAATGATGGTTCGCAAAAGGTGATAGAAAATATGTGTATAGAATACGCAACTACAGTGAATCCACAAGCGTAGACACTAAAGTTGATCGATGACCCACGAAAACTAAAGCTCGAGCGGTTACCTATGTGTTGCTATAACTCAAGAAAAAAATGAAGTTTTGCGAAAGGCATGAGAAAATACGCGTATAGAATGGACAACAACAGTGAAAAATACACTCATATCCACCAAAGTTGATCAACGTTCCATGAAAACTCAAACACTGTAAACAGTTTCCTAAGTGCGGATGTAAATGTACGAAAAATAAATGACCACGAAAGGCAATAGAAAATAGGCGTATAGAATGCACAAATATAGTACAATTCATAATTGTAATCACCAACGTTGATCAATGGCCCACAAAAACTCAAACATTAGCAGTTTCCTAAATGTGGCTATAACACAACAAAAAATGAAGGTTCGCAGAAGCCATTAGAAAATACTCATATAGAATGCATAACTAAAGTGTAATCCAAAAGCATACTCAGCAAAGTTGATCATTGGCCCATGAATACTCAAACACGAGCAATTTCCTAAGTGCGGCTATAACTCATCAAAAAATGAAGTTTCACGAAAAGCGATAGAAAATACGCTTATAGAATGCACAACTACAGTGTAATCCACAATCGTAGTCACCAAAGTAGATCTATGGCCCACAAAAACTCAAACATGAACGTTTTCCCAAACGCGGCTATAACTAAACAAAAAATGAAGGTTCATGAAAGGAAAATTAAAAATATGTGTACAGAATGCACATCTATTGTACAATCCACAATCATAGTCACCAAAGTTGATTGATGACCCACAAAAACTTAACCATGAGTGGTATCCTAAATGCAGGTATAAATCAACAAAAAAAGAAGGTTCACGAAAGTCGATAGAAAATACATGTATAGAATTGTAGTCACGAAAGTAGATCGATGGCCCATGAAAATTCAAACACAAGAGGTTTCTTAAATGTTGCTATAACTCAACAAAAAATGAAGGTTCGCGAAAGTCGATAGAAAATAAGCATACAAAATGGACAACTACGGTGCAATCCACAACTGTAGTCACAAAAGTTGATCGATGGCCCACGAAAACACAAAGACAAGCAGTTTTTCCTAAATGCGGCTATAACTCAATGTCAAATGAAGTTTCATGAAAGGCGATAGAAAAAACGTGTATAGAATGCAAAACTACAGTGTAATCCACAATCGTAGTCACCAAAGTTTATCGATGGCCCACGAAAACTCAAACATGAGCAGTTTTTTATATGTGGGCATAAATGATCAAAAAATGAAATTTCGTGAAAGGCGATTAAAAAAATGTGTACATAATGCACAACTATTGTACAATCTCTGTCCAAGTCACCAAAGTTATTTGATGACCCACAAAAACTTAAACATGAGTGGTTTCCTAGATACGACTATAACTCAACAAAAAATGAAGGTTCGCGAAAGGTGATAGAAAATACATGTATAGAATGCAAAACTATACAATGTAATCCACAAATGTAGTCACCAAGGTTGATCGATGGCCCATGAAAACTCAAAGTCGAGCGATTTCCTAATTGCGGCTATAACTCAACAAAAAATGAAGTTTCACAAAAGGTGATAGAAAATACACGTATAGAGTGTACAACTACAGTGTAATTCACAATCATAGTCACCAAAGTTGATTTATGGCCAACGAAAACTCAAACATGAATGTTTTCCTAAATGCGGCTGTAACTCAATAAAAAATGAAGGTTTGTGAAAGCTGATTAAAAATATGCATATAGAATGCACAACTATAGTACAATCCACAATCATAGTTACCAAAGTTTATTGATGACCCATAAAAACTCAAACATGAGTGGTTTCTTAAATGCAACTATAGGTCAACAAAAATGAAGGTTCGCGAAAGTACAAAATTTTTTAATCGCCTTTCATGAACCTTCACTTTTTGTTGAGTTATAGCTGCATTTAGTAAACCTCTCATGTTTGAGTTTTTGTGGGTCATCAAATAACTTTGGTGACAATGATTGTGGATTGTACTGCAGTTGTGCATTCTGTACACATATTTATAATCGCCTTTCATGAACCTTGAATATTTTTTTGAGTTATAGCCGAATTTTAGAAAACGCACGTGTTTGAGTTTTCCTGAGCTATTGATCAACTTTGTTTACTACAATAGTGGATTACAATGTAGTCCTGCATTATATATCCGTATCTTTTATCACCTATTGTGAACCATCATTTTTTGTTGAGTTATAGCTGCACTTAGGAAACCGCTCATGTTTGAGTTTTCATGGGCCATTGGTCAACTTTGGTGAATACGATTATGGATTGCACTGTAGTTGTACATTCTGTACATGTATTTTCTATCGGCTTTTGCGAACTTTCATTTTTTGTTGAGTTATAGGCGCATTTAAAATCACTCGTGTTTGCGTTTTCTTGGGCAATCGATCAACTTTGGTGACTGCGATTGTTAATTGCACTATAGTTGTGCATTATAAAAACTAATTTTCTATCGCCTTTCATGAATCTTCATTTTTTGGTTAGTTATAAATACATTTAGGAAACTGCTCGTGATTTAGGTTTTGTGGGCCATTGATCAACTTTGGTGACAACGCTTATGGATTACATTGTAGTGGTGCACTCTATATGCGTATTTTCTATCGCCCTTCGTGAACCTTCATTTTTTTTGAGTTATAGCCGCATTTAGGAAACCACTCATCTTTGAGTTTTTGTGGGCAATCAATAAACTTTGGTGACTATGATTGTGGATTTTACATACAGTTTATCGATAGCCCACGAAAACTCAAACTCGAGTAGTTTCCTAAGTGCAGCTATAACTCAATAAAAAATGAATGTTCACGAAAGGCAAGAGAAAATATAGGTATAAAATGGACAACTACAATACAATACACAATCATAGTCACCAAAGTTGATCAATGGCCCATGAAAACTCAAACACGAATGGTTTCCTAAGTGCAACTATAATTGTGCAAAAAATGAAGGTTCACGAAAGGTTACAGAAAATATGCGTATAGATTGCACAACTACAGTGTAATCCACGATCGTAGTCACCAAATTTGATCTATGGCCCAATAAATCTCAAACAAGAGCGTTTTCCTAAATTTGGCTATAGTTTGATTAGAAAATGAAGGTATGTGAAAGAAGATTATAAATATGTATACTAAATGCACAACTACAGTACAATCCACAATCGTATTCGCAAAAGTTCACTAATGGCCCATAAAAACTCAAACATGAGCAGTTTCCTAAATGCTGCTATAACTCAACAAAAAATGAAGGTTCACGGAAGCTGCTACAAAATACGCGTATTAAATGATTTACTATAGTGTAATCCACAAGCGTATTCACCAAAGTTGATCGATGGTGCATGAAAACTCAAAGTCGAGCTGTTTCCTAAGTGCGGCTATAACTAAACAAAAAATGATTTTCTTGAAGGCGATTAAAAATATGTGTATAAAATTCACAACTACAGTACAATCCACAATCCTACATGTTATAACTCAACAAAAAATGAAGATTTGCAAAAGGGAATAGGAAATACACATATATAATGGACAACTACATTTTAATCCACAATTGCAGTCACCAAATTTGATCGATGGCCTAAAAAAACTCACACTCGAGTGGTTTCCTAAATGCGGCTATAACTAAAAAAATAATGAAGGTTTGCGAGAGGCGATAGAAAATACAAGCACATAATCGACAACTATAGTTCAATTCACAATTGTAGTCACCAAAGTTGATCGATGGCAAACGACAACTCAAACATGAGCAGTTTCCTAAGTGCAGCAATAACTCAACAAAAAATGAAGGTTCGTGAAAGGTGGTAGAAAATACGTGTATAGAATGCACAACTACATTGTAATGCACAATCGTAGTCACCAAAGCTGAACGATGGCCCATGAAAACTCAAAGTTTACCAAAATTTGGCTATAACTAAGCAAAAAATGAAGGATCGTGAAAGGCGATTTAAAATATGCGTATATAATGCACAACTACCATACAATCCACAATCATAGTCATCAAAGTTGATCAATGGCCCACAAAAACTCAAATATGAGTGGTTTTCTAATTGAGGCTATAACTCAATAAAAAATGAAGGTTCTTGAAAGGTGATAGAAAAGACGCGTACAAAATGGACAACTACAGTGCAATCCACAATTATAGTCAGCAAAGTTTATCGACGACCAATGAAAATTCAAACACGAGTTGTTTCCTAAGTGCGGCTATAACTCAACAAAAAATGAAGAGTCACGAAAGGTGATAGAAAATACGTGTATAAAATGCACAAGTGTAATAAAAAGCGCAGTCACCAAAGTTAATCGGTGGCCCCCAAAAACTGAAACTCGAGCAGTTTCCCAAATGCGGCTATAACTCAACAAAAATGAAGGTTCATGAAAGGCTATAGAAAATAAACGTATAAATGGAAAATTACAATGCAATCCACAATTATAGTCACCAAAGTTGATCGATGGCCCACAAAATCTCAAATACGAGCGGTTTCCTAAGTGCAACTATAACTAACCTAAAAATGAAGGTTTGTGAAAGGCTATAGAAAATATGCATATAGAATGCATACCTAAATTGTAATCCACAATCGTAGTCACCAAAATTGATCGATGGCCAACAAAAACTCAAACACGAGCGTTTTCCTAAATTATACTCAACAAAAAATGAAGATTCGTGAAAGGTGATAAAAAATATGTGTACAAAATGCACAACTACAGTGCAATCCAGAATCGTAGTCAACAAGGCCGATTGATGGCCTACGAAATCTAAACCTCAAGTGGTTTCGTAAATGCAACTATGACTCAACTAAAAATCAATGTTTGCAAAAGGTGATTGAAAATACGTGTACAAAATGGACAAGTACAGTGCAATCCACAATCGTAGTCACTAAAGTTTATTGATGGTCTGTGAAAACTCAAACATGAGTGTTTTCCTAAATCTGGCTATAAGTCAACAAAAATTGAAGGTTTGGGAAAGGCGATTAAATATATGTGTACAAAATGCACAACTACAATACAATCCACAATCATAGTCACCCAAGTTGTTCAATGGCCCACGAAAACTCAAACACGAGCGGTTTCCTAAATGCGGCTAAAACTCAAGAAAAAATGAAAGTTCGCGAAAGACAATAGAAAATACATGAACAAAATGGAAAACTAGAGTGCAATCAAAAATTGTAGTCCCCAAAGTTGATTGACGACCCATGAAAACTCAAACACAAGCGGTTTCCTTAATAAAGCTATAACTCAACAAAAAATGGAGGTTCACAAAAAGTCGATAGAAAAAATGGATACAGAATGGACAACCACAGTGCAATCCACAATCGTAGTCACCAAAGTTGATCGATAGCCCACAAAAACTCAAGCATGAGCATTTTCCTAAATTATAACTCAGCAAAAATTAAAGGTTTGTTGAAGGTGATTAAAAATATGGATAAAGAATGCACAACTATAGTACAATCCACAAACGCAATCACTAAAGTTGATTGATGGCCCACAAAAACTCAAACATGATCAGTTTTCCTAAATGCGTCTATAACTCAATCAAAAATGAAGGGTCGTGAAAGGCGATAGAAAATACACATACAGAATGCACAACTATAGTGTAATCCACAAGCGTAGGCACCAAATTTGATCGATGGCCCACGAAAACTCAAACTCGAGTGGTTTCCTAAATGTGGCTATAACTCAAGCAAAAATGGGGGTTGATGAAAGGCGATATAAAATATGCATATAGAACAGACAATTACAATGCAATCCACAATCATAGTTACCAAAGTTGATTGATGGCCCACGAAAACTCAACTACGAGTAGTTTCCTATGTGTGGCTATAACTTAATGAAAAATGAAGGTTTGTGAAAGGCGATAGAAAATGTGGTTATAGAATGGACAACTACAATGTAATCCACAATCATAGTCACCAAAGTTGATCGATGGCCCATGAAAACTCAAACACGAGTGTTTTGCTAAGTGGGACTATAACTCAACAAATGTTTTTGGGAAAATCAAAAAAATTGGGTTTTATACTCGTGTATAGGATTTTTCATAGAAAGATTCAAAAAATTTCCCTTTGTTAGCACTTCTGTTTCTGCGTTTGAAAAAAAATCTATCTTTTTCCAAAACAACTTATTTTTAAAAAAATAGACGATCTGGGTCTAGCGTCTATAAAACCCATATTTTTGATTTTCCCAAAAAATATTGTTTCTTATATTCTATTTTTGAGCAGTTCTTGCAAGTTGATGAGAAATTAGTTTTTCGAAAAAAGGACAATCTTGGTCAACTCAGAATGACATTCTCTACAAAACCCATTTATGAGATTTTTCATAAAAGGACTCAAAAAAATGTTAACCTATGTTACATCTACTGCTTCTACTTTTCAAAACAAACTATCTTTTTCAAGATTAAAAACTTATTTTTTCAAAAAACGGACGATCTGGGTTTCTTTAGAATACGAGCATCTATAAAAACCATATTTCAATTTTTCCAAAAACAATTATTTCATAGATTCACTTTTTGAGGGGTTCTTGCATGTTGATGAAAAATTAGTTTTTCGAAAAAATGACGATCTGGATCGACTTAGAACGACACTCTATAAAACTGATTTATGAGATTTTTCATAAAAGGATTCAAAAAATTTACCTCTGTTACATCTACTGTTTCTACTTTTCAAAACAAACTATCTTTTTCAAGAAAAACTTATTTTTTCAAAAAACGGATGATATGGGTCTATTTAGCACATGAGCACCTATAAAAACCATATTTCAATTTTTCCAAAAACAATTGTTTCGTAGATTCTCTTTTTGAGGGGTTCTTGCATGTTGTTTAAAAATTAGTTTTTCGAAAAAAGGATGATCCTGGTTACTTAGAACGACTTTCTCTAAAAAACCCATCTCTCAAATTTTTCATAAAAAGATTCAAAAAATTTGACTTTGTTACCTCCATGGCTTCTACTTTTCAAAAAACCCTATCATTTTCAAGAACAACTTATTTTTGGGAATTGTTTCATAGATTTTATTTTTGAAGGGTTCTTGCATGTTCGTTAAATATTAGTTTTTCGAAAAAAGGACGATCTGGGTCTACTCAGAATGACATTGTCTACAAAACCCATTTATCCCATTTTTCATAAAATGATTCGAAAAAAATTCCTATTTTACGTCTATCTTTTTCAAGAACTTATTTTTCATAAAACGGATGATCTAGGTCTCTTTAGCACACAAACACCTATAAAACTAATATTTTTGATTTTCCAAAAAAATTGTTTTGTAGATTCTATTTTTGAGGTGTACTTGCATGTTGGTGAAAAATTAGTTTTTGAAAAAAATGACGATCTACATCTACTCAGAATGACATTCTCTACAAAACCCATTTATCAGATTTTTCATAAAAGGATTCAAAAAATTTGTCTCTGTTATCTCTATTACTTCTACTTTTTTTAAAAATCTATGTTTTTGAAGAACAAATATTTTTTTCAAAAAACGGATGATGTGGGTCTTTTTTAGCACATGGGCACCTATAAAACCCATATTTTTTATTTTCCCAAAAAAAATTGTTTCCAAGATTCTAGTTTTGAGGGGTTTTTGCATGTTGGTGAAAAAATAATTTTTCAAAAAAAGGACAACATGGGTCTTCTCAGAACGACATTTTGTACAAAACCTATTTCTCAGATTTTTCATAAAAAGATTCAAAAAATTTGCCTCTATTACCTCTACTACTTCTACTTTTCAAAAAAGTCTATCCTTTTCCAGAATAATTTAAAAAAAAATATATAAATGATCAGGGTCTCTTCAGCACATGAGCAGCTATAAAACCTGTATTTCAATTTTCCAAAAACAAATTGTTTCATAGTTTCAATTTTTGACAGGTCTTGCATGTTGGTGAAAAATTAGTTTCTCAAAAAATGGATGATTGGGGTCTACTCAGAATGACATTCTCTACAAAACTCATTTATCAGATTATTCAGAAAAAAGATTCAAAAAACTTGCCTCTATTACCTCTACTGCTTCTACTATTCAAAAAAATGTCTTTTTCAAGAACAACTTATTTTTTCAAAAAATAGACAATTTGGGTATCTTTAGCACACGAGTACCTATAAAACCCATGTTTCGATTATTCCAAAACAAATTCTTTTGTGGATTCTTTTTTGGAGGAGTTCTTGCATGTTGGTGAAATATTAGGTTTTCGAAAAAAGGAAGATATGAGTGTAATCATAATAACATTCTCTACAAAACCCATTTCTAAGATTTTTGATAAAAAGATTTAAAAATATTTCCTTTGTTACCTCTACTACTTCTACTTCAAGAAAAAAAAACAATCTTTTTCAAAAACAAATTATTTTTTCAAAAAACAGACGATTTGGTCGTTCAGCACATGAGCACCTATAAAACCCATATTTTTGATTTCCCCAAAAATAAATTGTATCGTAGATTCTATTTTTGAAGGGTTATTGCATGTTGGTGAAAAATTAGTTTTTCAGAAAATGGACAATCTGGGTTTACTCAAAACGACATTCTCTACAAAACTCATTTCTCAGATTTTTTATAAAAAGATTCAAAAAAATTGCCTCTATTGCCTCTACTGCTTCTACATTTCAAAAAAATCTCTTTTTCAAGAGCAACTTATTTTTTAAAACAACGAACAATCTGGTTCTCTTTAGCGCATGAGCACCTAGAAAACCCATATTTCAATTTTCCCAAAACAATATTTTCATAGATTCTATTTTTTAGGTTTCTTGCATGTTGGTGAAAAATTGACTTTTCAAAAAAGGACCATTTGCCTCTAATCAAAATAACATTCTCTACAAAACCCATTTCTCATATTTAAAAAAAAGATTCAAAAAATTTGCCTCTGTTACCTCTACTACTTCTACTTTTCAAAAAAATCTACAACTTTTTTTTTCAAAAAATAGACAATCTTGGTCTATTGAGCACATGAGCACCTATAAGACCAATATTTTTTTATTTTCACAAAAAAATGTTTCATAGATTCTATGTTTGAGGGATTCTTGCATGTTTGTGAAAAATTAGTTTTTCGAAAAAAGGACAATCTACGTCTACTTAGAACGACATTCTCTACAAAACAAATTTTTCATAAAAAGGATTCAAAAAATATGCCTCTTTTACATCTAATCATTCTACTTTACACGTACATAGTGGACAACTACAGTGCAATTCATAATCGTAGTCATCAAAGTTGATCGATGGCCCACGAAAACTAAAACAGGTGCTCCTAATTGAAGTTATAACTCTAAGATAAATGAAGGTTCACAAAAGGAAATAGAAGATACATGTATAGAATGCACAACTACAGTGTAATCAAAATCGTAGTTACCAAAGTTGATTGATAGCCCATGAAAACTCAATCACGGGCGTTTTCCTAAATGTGGCTATAACTCAACAAAAAATGAAGCTTCATGAAATGCGATTAAAAATATGCATAACTATAGTAAAATCCACAATCATATTCACCAAAGTTGATTGATGGCCCACAAAAACTTAAACGTGAGCGGTTTCCTAAATGTGGCTATAACTCAACAAAAAATGAAGGTTCACGAAAGGCGATAGAAAATACGCATATAGAATGGACAACTACAATGCAATCCACAATTATAGCCACCAAAGTTGACTGATAGCCCAAAAAAACTCCAACACGAGTGTTTTCCTAATTGCAGCTATAACTCAAAAAAATTGAAGGTTCGTGAAAGACAATTAATAATATATGTAGAGAATGCACAACTATAGAACAATCCGCAATCGTAGTCACCAAAGTTGATTGATGGCCCAAAAAAAAGTCCATGAGCGATTTCCTAAATGCGGCTATAACTCAACAAAGAATGAAGGTTCACGAAAGGTGATAGAAAATACGCGTACATAATAGACAACTACAGTGCAATCTACAATTGCAGTCACCAAAGTTGATCGATGGCCTAGGAAAACTTAAACACGAGCAATTTCCTAAATGTGGCTATAACTCAACAAAAAATGAAGGTTCGCGAAAGGTGATAGAAAATACGTGTATAGAATGTACAACTACATTGTAATCTACAAGAGTAGTCACGAAAGTTAGATCGATGGACCAGGAAAACTCAAACTCGAGCGGTTTCTTAAATGTGGCAATAAGTCAACAAAAAATGAAGATTCGTGAAAGGCGATAGAAAATACACATATAAAATGGACAACTACAGTGCAATCCACAATCGTAGTCACCAAAGTTGATCGATGGCCCATGATAACCCAAATACAATAGGTTTCCTAAGTACAACTTTAACTCAACAAAAAATGAAGGATTGCGAAAGGCGATAGAAAATACACTTATAGAATGCACAACTACAGTGTAATCCACAATTGTAGTCACCAAAGTTGATCGATGGCCAACAAAAACTCAAATACGAGTGTTTTCCTAAATGCAGTTATAACTCAACAAAAATTGAAGGTTCGTAAAATAAGATTAAAAATATTCATAAAGATTGCACAACTACAGTTAAATCCACAATCGTAGTCACCAAAGTTGATTAATGGCCCACAACAACTCAAACATGAGCAGTTCCCAAAATGTGGCTATAACACAACAAAAAATGAAGGTACTCGAAAGAAGATAGAAAATACGCATATAGAATGCACAACTACAATGTAATCCATAGTCGTAGTTAGGAAATTTGATCGATGACTCGTACAAACTCAAACACAGAGGTTTCCTAAATGCGTCTATTAGTCAATAAAAAATGAAGTTTCGCGAAAGGTGATAGAAACTACGTGTATAGAATTCAAAACTATAGTGTAATCCATAATGGAGGCATCAAACAAAGCAGTGGAAGGGCATATAATTGATCAAGATCCAAGGTCAATGCATCTATATCCTGGGGTTTAAGGGTTCCATCCGGGGCACCGAGGGTGAGGGAAGGAAAGGCTTTACACGGGGTGTAATAGGATGGCTTGCCTGATTTGGAAGGAATCTATGGAATCTTCGATATTGATATAGATGTGGAAGAGTGGGGGTGTGGAATGGGCCTCCCACCTACCCCGCCGATGCTGCTACCGAAGCTATGGACCCCACCCGATGCTACTAATGAAGCTGTGGACATTTCCGGTGATGGTGCTGAAGCTATCGCATAGTCACCAAAATTGATGATGGCCCATGAAAATTGAAACTAGAGCAATTTCCTAAATGGGGCTATAACTGAAGAAAAAATGAAGGTTCACAAAAGGCGATAAAAAATACGCATATAGAATGCACAACTATAGTGTAATCCACAATCATAGTCACCAAAGTTGATCGATGGCCCACAAAAACTCAAACAGGAGTGGTTTCCTAAATCTGGCTATAACTCAACAAAAAATGAAGGTTCATCAAAAGTGACAAAAAATAAGCATACAGAATGGACAACTACAGTGCAATCCACAATTGTAGTCATCAAAGTTAATCGATGGCCCATGAAAACTCAAACACAAGCAGTTTTCTAAATGCGGCTATAACTAAAAAAAAAAGAAGGTTCACAAAAGGCAATAGAAAATATGCATATAGCATGCACAACTATAGTGTAATTGACAAGCATAGTCACCAAAGTTGATTGATGGCCTACGAAAACTCAAACTAAATGCAGCTATAAAGTAACAAAAAATGAAGGTTCGCGAAAGGCGATAGAAAATACGCATATAGAATGGACAACTACAGTGCAATCCACCATCGTAGTCACCAATGTTGATCGATTGGCCACGAAAACTAAAACATGAGCAGTTTCCTAAATGCGGCTATAAGTCAAAGAAAAATGAAGGTTTGCTAAAGGCGATAGAAAATACGCGTACAAAATGGACAACTATAGCGCAACCCAAAAATCGTAGTCACCAACCGTTATTGCCTTTCGTGAGCCTTAAGTTTTCATTGAGTTGTAGCAGCATTTAGGAAACCATTCGTGTTTGAATTTTGGGGGGCCATCGATCACCTTTGGTGACTACGATTGTGGATTGCACTATAGTTGTGCATTATGAACGCTAATTTTCTATCGTCTTTCGTGAACCTTCATTTATTTATGATTTATAGCCGTATTTAGGAAAACCATTCGTATTTGAGTTTTCTTGGGCCATCTATCAACTTTGGTGACTACGATTGTGGATTACATTATAGTTGTTCATTCTATACATGTAAAATCTATCAACTTTCACGAAACTTCATTTTTTGTTGAGTTCTAGCTGCATTTAGTAAACCGTTCTCGATTGAGTTTTTGTGGCCCATCCATCAACCTTGGTGACTACAATTGTAGATTGTACTTTAGTTGTGCAATTTGTACGCATGTTTTTAATCACCTTTAATGAAACTTCATTTCTTGTTGAGTTATAGCCACATTTAGGAAAATGCTCGTGTTTGAGTTTTCATGGGCCATCGATCAACTTTGGTGACTATGATTGTGGTTGTACTGTAGTTGTGCATTTTGTACGCATATTTTTAATCGCTTGTCGCAAACCTTCATTTTTGGTTGAGTTACAGCCCCATTTAGGAAACCACTCGTATTTTAGTTTTCGTGGGCCATAGATGAACTTTGGTGACCAATTGTGGATTGAACTGTTGTTGTCCAATCCGTACACATATTTTCTATCTCCTTTTAACCTTCATTTGTTGTTGAGTTATAGGTGCATTTAGGAAACCGTTCGTGTTTTAGTTTTGTCGGCCATCGATCAACTTTGTTGATTACGATTGTGGATTACACTATAATTTTACATTTTATACATGTATTTTCTATTGCCTTTCGCGAACCTTCATTTTTTGTTGAGTTATAGTGGCATTTAGGAAACTGCTAAAGTTTGAGTTTTTTTGGGCCATCGATCAACTTTGGTGACTACGCTTGTTGAGTACATTGTAGTTGTGCATTCTATACGTGTATTTTCTATCGCCTTTTGCGAACCTTTATTTTTCGTTGAGTTATAGCTGCATTGATGAAACTGCTCGTATTTGAGTTTTCGTGGGCCATCGATCAACTTTGGTGATAGAAAATTAGGGTTGATAATGTACAACTACAATGCTATCCACAATCGTAGTCACAAAAGTTTATTGATGGACCACGAAAACTCAAACACGAGCGGTTTCCTCAATGCGGCTATGACTCAACAAAAAATGAAGGTTAACAAAATGCGATTGAAAATACGCATATAGAATGCATAACTACAGTGTAATCCACAACCGTAGTCACCAAAGTTGATCGATGACCCATGAAAAACTCAAATACGAGCATTTTCCCAAACATAGCTATAACTTAAAAAAAAAAAGTTTAGAAAAGGAAATAGAAAATACGTGTATAGAATGGACAACTACAGTGTAATCCACAATCATAGTCACCAAACTTGATCGATGGTTCACGAGAACTTGAACACGTGCGGTTTCTTAAGTGCGGCTATAACTCAACGAAAAATGAAGGTTTGTGAAAGGCTATAGAAAATACGCATATAGAATGCACAACTAAAATTTAATCCACAATCATAGTCACCGAAGTTGATCGATTGCCCACAAAAACTCAAACACGAGCCTTTTCCTAATTGTGACTATAACTCAACAAAAAATGAAGGTTCGTGAAAGGAAATTAAAAATATGCGTACATAAGGCATAACCATAGTACAATCGACAATTGTAGTCACCAAAGTTGATTCATGGCCCACACAAACTCAAACATGAGCGGTTTCCTAAATGCATCTATAACTCAAAAAAAATGAAGGTTTGAGAAAGGCGATAGAAAATAGGTGTATAGAATGAACAACTACAGTGCAATCCGCTATAACTCAAAAGAAAGTGAAGGTTCACAAAAGGCGATAGGAAATACACATACGGAATGGACAACTACAGTGCAATACGCAACCGTAGTCACAAAAATTGATCGATGGCTGACAAAAACTCAAACACGAGCGGTTTCCTAAGTGAAGCTATAACTCAACGAAAAATGAAGTTTCGCGAAAGGCGATAGAAATTACATTTATAGAATGCACAATTATAGTGTAATTGATAATTGTAGTCACCAAAGTTGATCAATAGCCTATGAAAACTCAAACGCAAGCAAACTCCTAAATGCTGCTATAACTCAACAAAAAGTGAAGGCTTGAAAAAGGCGATAGAAAATACACATATTGAATGCACAACTGTAGTTTAATCCACAAGCGTACTCACCAAATTTGATCGATGGCCCAAGAGAACTCAAACTCGACTGGTTTCCTAAATGCGGCTATAGCTCAAAAAAAATGAAGGTTCGTCAAAGGTAATAGAAAATATGCATACAAAATGGACAACTACAGTCCAATCCACAATCATAGTCACCAAATTTGATCAATGGCGCACGAAAACTCAAGCACGAGCAGTTTCCCAACTGCGGCTATAACTCAACAAAAAATGAAGGTTCGCAAAAGCCGACAGAAAATACATGTATAGAATGCATAACTATAGTGTAATCCACAATCATAGTCAAGAACTTATTTTTTCAAAAATTCCAATTTTTTATCTTAATCAAGAACTTATTTTTTCAAAAAATGGACGATCTGGGTCTCTTTAGCTCACGAACACCTATAAAATTGATATTTTTGATTTTCCAAAAAAAATTGTTTCATAGATTCTATTTTTGAGGGGTTCTTGCATGTTGGTGAAAAATTAGAGTTTTGAAAAAAAGATGATTTGGGTGTACTCAGAACAACATTCTATACAAAACCCATTTGTTAGGATTTCATAAAAAGATTCAAAAAATTTGTCTCTTTATCTCTACTACTTCTACTTTTCAAAAAAATCTATCATTTTGAAGAACAATTTTTTTCAAAAATCGGACGATCTGGGTCTTTTTAGCATATGGGCACCTATAGAACCCATATTTTTCCATTTTCACAATAAAATTGTTTCCTAGATTCTATTTTTTAGGGGTTTTTGCATGTTGGTGAAAAATTAGATTTTTGAAAAACGGACAATATGGGTTTGATTAGAACGACATTGTCTACAAAAGCCATTTATTAGATTTTTCATAAAAAGATCCAAAAAATTTGCCTCTGTTACCTCTACTGTTTCTACATTTCAAAAAAATCTATCTTTTTTCAAAAACAACTTATTTTTTCAATAAACAAACGATCTGGGTCTCTTGAGCACACCAACACCTATAAAACCCATATTTTCATTTTCCCAGAAAAATTGTTTCGTGGATTCTATTTTTGAGGAGTTCTTGTATGTTGGTGAAAAGTTAGCTTTTCGAAACAAAGGATGATATGGGTTTAATCATAATAACATTCTCTATAAAACCCATTTCTCTGATTTTTCATAAAAAGATTTAAAAAAATTCCTCTGTTACCTCTACTACTGCTTTTTAAAAAAATCATTTTTTAAAAACCAACTTATTTTCTTTAAAAATAGACGATCTGGGTCTTTCAGCACATGAGCACATATAAAACCCATATTTTCAATTTTTCCAAAAATAAATTATATCATAGATTCTATTTTTGAGGGGTTCTTGCATGTTGGTGAATAATTATTTTTTCAACAAAAGGATTATCTAGGTGTACAACAACAAACTGGTTCTCTTTAGCACACAAGCACCTACAAAATATTTTTGATTTTCCCAAAAAAAATTGTTTTGTAGATTATATTTTTGAGGCATTCTTGCATGTTGGTGAAAAATTAGTTTTTCAAAAAAAGGATGATCTGGGTCCACTCAAAACGACATTATTCTCTACAAAACCCATTTTTCGGATTTTTCATAAAAAGATTCAAAAAATTTGCCTGACCTCTATTTCTTCTACTTTTCAAAATATCTATCATTTTCAAGAACAACTTATTTTTTTAAAAAATGGTCAATTTGGGTCTCCTTAGCACACGAGCACCTATTTAACATATATTTTTTATTTTCCAAAAAAAAATTATTTTGTAGATTATATATTTGAGGAGTTCTTGCATTTTGGTGAAAATACATGTATAGAATGTACACCTACAATGTAATCCACAATTGTAGTCACCAAAGTTGATCGATGGCTCACAAAAACTCAAACATGAGTGGTTTCCTAAATGCGGCTATAACTCATAAAAATAAAGGTTCGCAAAAGGAAATCGAAAATACATGTATAGAATGCATGACTAAAGTGTAATCCACAAGTGTAGTCACCCAAGTTGATCGATGGCCCACAAAAACTCAAAGATGAGCGATTTTGTAAATACGACCATCACTCAACAAAAAATGAATGTTTACGAAAGGCATTAGAAAATTAGTGTTCATAATGCACAACTACAATGCAATACACATCTGTAGTCACCAAATTTAATCGATGGCCTAGAAAACTAAAACACGAGCACTTTCCTAAATGCGGCTATAACTAAACAAAAAATGAAGGTTCACAAAAGGCAATAATATGTGTACATAATGGACAACTATAGTGCAGTCGACAATCGAAGTCACCAAAGTTGATCGATGGCCCACAGAAACTCAAATACGACCATTTTCCTAAATGCTGCTATAACTCAACAAAAAATGAAGGTTCAGGAAAGGCGATTATAAATATGCATACAAAATGCACAACTATAGTATAATCCACAATCATAGTCACCAAATTTGATTGATGGTCCACAAAAACTAAAACAAGAGTGGTTTCCTAAATGCAGATATAACTCAACAAAAAATGAAGGTTCGCAAAAGGTTATAAAATATACACGAACAAAATGCACAAGTACAGTACAATCTAAAATCGTTGTCACCAAAGTTGATCGATGGCCACAAAAACTCAAACAAGAGTTTTTTCCTAAATGTGGCTATAACCCTACATAAAATGAAGGCTCACGAAAGGCGATAGAAAATACGCGTAAAAAAAATGGACAACTACAGGGCAATCCAATATCATTGTCAGCAAAGTTGATCGATGGTGACGAAAACTCAAACACGAGTGGTTTCCTAAATGCGGCGATAACTCCAAGAAAAATGAAGGTTTGCGAAAGGCGATAGAAAATACGTGTACAAACTCGACAACTACATTGCAATCCACAATCGTAGTCACCAAAGTTGAGTTATAGCCACATTTATGAAAATGCTTGTGTTTGAGTTTTCGTGAGCCATCAATCAACTTTTCTGAATACGATTGTGGATTGTATTGTAGTTGTGCATTTTGTATGCATTTTTTTAATCGTATTTCACAAACCTTCATATTTTTTTGACTTATAGCCTTATTTCGGAAAATGCTTGTTTTTAAGTTTTCATGGGCCATCGATCAATTTTTGTGACTACGATTGTGGATTAAACTGTAGTTGTGCATGTTCTATACACTTATTTTCTATCGCATTTCGCGAACCTTCATTTTTCATTGAGTTATAGCCGCATTTAAGAAACCGCTTGTGTTTGAGTTTTCGTGGGCTATCGACCAACTTAAGTGACTATGATTGTGGATTACACTGTATTTCTACATTCTACACACATTTTGTCTATCGCCTTTCACGAACCTTCATTTTTTGTTGAGTTATAGCGGCATTTGGGAAATCACTCATGTTTGAGTTTTTCTGGGCCATCAATCAACTTTGATGACTACAATTCTGGATTTTACTATATAGTTATGCATTCTATACCCATATTTTTAATCGCCTTTCACGAACCTTCATTATTTGTTGAGTTATAGTTACATTTAGGAAAACACATGTGTTTGAGTTTTCGTGCGCGATTTATCAGCTTTGATGACTACAATTGTGGATTGTACTATAGTTTTGCATTTTGTACGCATATTTTTAATCGCCTTTCATGAACCTTCATTTTTTCTCATTATAGCTACTTTGAAGAAGCAACTCGTGTTTGAGTTTTCATGGGCCATCGATCAACTTTGGTGACTATGATTGTCGATTACCTTGTAGTTGTCCATTCTATACACGTATTTTCTATTGCCTTTCACAAATCTTCATTTTTTGTTGAGTTATAGCTACATTTAGGAAACCACTTGATTTTGAATTTTCTTGGGCCATCGATCAACTTTGGTGACTACTGTTGTCGATTACGCTATAGTTGTGCATTCTATAGGACTATTTTCTATAGCCTTGCGCGAACCTTCATTTTTCATTGAGTTATAACCGCATTTAGGAAACCGCTCATGCTTGAGTTTTCATGGGCCATCGATCAACTTTGGTGACCATGCTTGTCGATTACATTGTAGTTGTGCATTCTATACACATTTTTTCTATTGGCTTTCATGAACCTTCATTTTTGGTTGAGTTATAGCCGAATTTAGGAAATTGCTCGAGTTTGAGTTATCGTGGGCCATCGATCAACTTTGGTGACTATGCTTTTTCATTACACAATAGTTGTGCATTCTATTCACGTATTTTCTATCTCCTTTTATGAACCTTCATTTTTTGTTGAGTTATAGTCACATTTAGGAAACCGCTCTTGTTTGAGTTTTTCTAAGCGATCAATGAATTTTGGTGACTGCGATTGTGGATCACATTGTAGTTGGGCATTGTATACACGTATTTTCTATCGTCTTTCATGAAACTTCCTTTTTTGTTGAGTTATACTTGCATTTAGGAAACCGCTCATGTTTGAGTTTTTGTGGGCCATCAATCAACTTTGGTGACTACAATTATGGATTGTATTGTAGTTGTGCATTTTGTACGCATAATTTTAATCACCTTTCACAAACTTTTATTTTTTTTGAGATATAGCCGTATTTCGGAAAACGCTCATATTTGAGTTTTCGTGGGGCATCTATCAACTTTGGTGACTACGCTTGTGGATTACATTATAGTAGTCCATTGTATACACGTATTTTCTATTCACTTTTGTGAACCTTCATTTTTTGTCTCGTTATTGCCGTATTTAGGAAACCACTTGTGTTTTGAATTTTCGTTGGCCATCAGTCAACTTTGGTGGCTACGATTTTGAATTGCATATTAGTTTTGCATTATTTATGCTAATTATCCTACCTTTCACAAACTGTCGTTTATTGTTGAGTTATAGCCATGTTTAGGAAACTGTGTGTTTAAGTTTTTGTGGGCCATCGATCAACTTTGGTGACTTCACTTATGGATTACACTAAAGTTGTGCATTCTACACGCATATTTTCCATCGCTTATAAGAAACCTTCATTTTTTATTGAGTTAGAGCCGCATTTAGGAAACCACTCATGTTTGATCTTTTGTGGGCAATCAATCAAATTCGGTGACTACGATTGTGGGTTGTAGTTTAGTTGTTCGTTACGCATATTTTTAATTGCCTTTCATGTACTTTCAATTTTTGTTGAGTTATAGCTGCATTTAGAAAAATGCTTGTGTTTGAGGTTTTGTGTGCCATCGATCAACTTTGGTGACAACCATTGAGGATTACACTATAGTTGTGCATTCTATATGCATATTTTCTATCGGCCTTCGCGAACCTTAATTTTTTGTTGAGTTATAGCTGCACTTAGGAATCTACTTGTGTTTGAGTTTTCGTGGGCCATCGATCAACTTTTCTGACTATGATTGTGGATTACACTTTAGTTATGCATTCTATACACGTATTTTCTATCGGATTTCGCGAAACTTCTTTTTTCAATGAGTTATACCCGCACTTAGGAATCTACTCGTGTTTGAGTTTTTGTGGTCCATCGATCTACATTATAGATGTGCATTCTATACTTGTATTTTCTATCGCCTTTCGTGAAACTTCATTTTTTATTGAGTTATAGCCACAATAAGGAAACTGTTCGTTTTTGAGTTTTTATGTACTATCGATCAATTTTGGTGACTATGGTTGTGGATTACACTACAGTTGTGCATTGTAACATGTATTTTCTATCACCTTTTACGAACATTCATTGTTTTTGACTTATAGCCACATTTAGGAAACCGCTGATGTTTGATTTTCAGTGGGCGATCAATGAACTTTGGTGACTACGATTGTGGATTGCTTTGTAGTTGTTCATTCTCTATATTTATTTTCTATCGGCTTTCGCGAACCTTCACTTTTTATTGAGTTATAACCGCATTTAGGAAACTGCTTGAGTTTTAGTTTTTCATGGACCATCAATCAACTTAAGTGACTACGCTCTTCGATTACACTGTAGTTGTGCATTCTACAAGCATATTTTCTATTGCCTTTCGTAAAACCTTCACTTTTTGTTGAGTTATATCTAGTGATCAACTTTGGTTACTAAGATTGTGGATTACACTGTAGTTTTACATTCTTTACATGTATTTTCCATCACCTTTAGCGTACCATCATTTTTCATTGAGTTATAGCTGCTTTTGGGAAAATGCTCGTGTTTGAGTTTTCATGGGACATCAATCAACTTTGGTGACTTCGATTCTAGATTACACTGTAGTTGTGCATTCTATTCGCATATTTTCTATTGCCTTTCGCGAACCTTCATTTATCGGGGAGTTATTGCCATATTTAGAAAACTGCTTGTATTTAAGTTTTCATTGGCCTTCTATCAAATTTTGTTAGTACGATTGTGGATTTCACTGTAGTTGTCCATTATGTACTGGTATTTTTAATCGCTTTTCCTAAACCTTTATTTTTCATTGAGTTATAGCCACATTTAGGAAACCGCTTGTGTTTGAGTTTTCGTGGACCATAGATCAGCTTTGGTGATTACACTTATGGATTGCACTATAGTTTTCCATTCTTTACACATATTTTCTATTGCCTTTCGTGAACCTTCATTTTTTTTTTTAGTTATAGCCGCAATTAGGAAATTGCTCGTAGGCCATTGATCAAGTTTGGTGATTGCGATTGTGGATTGTACTGTAGTTGTGCGTTCTGTACACATATTTTTGATCACATTACAGAAACCTTCATTTTTTGTTGAGTTATAGCCATATTTAGGAAAACACTCATGTTTGAGTTTTCGTGGGGTATCGATCAACTTTGGTGACTAGGATTGTGGATTGCACTATACTTTTCCATTTTGTACGCATATTTTCAATCTCTTTTTGTGACTACGATTGTGGATTACACTATATTTGTGCATTCTATAAACGTAACTGCTGTCGCCTTTCACAAACCTTCATTTTTATTGAGTTATAGCTATATTTTGGAAACTGCTCATGTTTGAGTTTTCGTGGGCCATCAACAAACTTTGATGACTATAACTATGGATCACAATGTAGTTGTGCATTTTGTACATGTATTTTCTATCACTTTTCATGAACCTTCATTTTTCGTTTTGTTATAACTGTACTTGCGAAACTGCTCAAGTTTGAGTTTTCGTGGGCCATCGATCAAGTTTGGTGACTACGATAGTGGATTACATTGTATTTTTCAATTATGTACATGTATTTTCTATCACCTTTTGTGAACCTTCATTTTTTGTTGACTTATAGACGCATTTAGAAAGCCACACGAGTTTAAGTTTTCATGCACCATTGACTAACTTTTGTGACTATGCTAGTGGATTACACTATAGTTGTGCATTCTATACACGTATTTTTTATCGCCTTTTGTGAACCTTCATTTTTTTTTTAGTTATAGCCGAATTTAGGAAACTGCTCATGTTTCAGACTTCGTCGGCTAAAACTCAACAAAAAATGAAGGTTCATGAAAGCCTACAGAAAATACGAGTAAAGAATGAACAACAACAGTGCAATCCATAATCATAGTAAGCAAAGTTGATTGATGGCCCATGAAAACTTAAACATGAGTGGTTCCCTAAGTGCGTCTATAACTCAACGAAAAATGAAGGTCCTTGAAAGGCGATAGAAAATATGCGTATAGAATGTACAACAATAGTGTCATCCACAATTGATGTCACCAAAGTTGAACAATGGCCCACAAAAACTCAAACATGAGAGGTTTCCAAAATGCGGCTATAACTCAATAATAAATGAAGGTTTGTGAGAGGCGATAGCAATTACGTGTATAAAATGCATGTAATCCATAATTGTAATCACCAAAGTTGATCGATGGCCGACGAAAAATAAAAAATGAGTTTCCTAAGTGCAGCTATAACTCAATGAAAAATGAAGGATCACGAAAGGCTATAGAAAATATGAATATAGAATGCAAAACTACAGTGTAATCCACAATTGTAATCACCAAAGTTGATTGATAGCCTAGAAAAATTCAAGCACCAGCGGTTTCCTGAATATAGCTATAACTCAACAAACAATGAAGGTTCGTGATAGGCAATACAAAATTAGCATTGATAATGCACAACTACAGTGCAGTGCCCAATCGTAGTCACCAAAATTTATCGATGGCCCGTGAAAACTCAAACACGAGCGGTTTCCTAAATCAGGCTATAACTCAACAAAAAATGAAGTTTCGCTAAAGGTGATAGAAAATACACATACATAATGGACAACTGCAGTACATTCCACAATAGTAGTCCCGAAAGTTGATTGATGGCCCACGAAAATTCAAACACAAGTGGACTCCTAAGTGCGGCTATAACTGAACAAAAAATGAAGGTTTATGAAAGGTGATAGAAAATACGCATATATAATGCACAACTACAATGTAACCCAATATTGTAGTCACCAAAGTTGATCGATGGCCAACGAAAACTCAAACACGAGAATTTTCCTAAATGTGGATATAACTTAGGAAAAAATGAAGGATCGTGAAAGGAGATTAAAAATATGCATACAAAATGCACAACTACAGTACAATTCATAATCGTAGTCACGAAAGTTGATTGATGGCCCACAAAAACTCCAACATGAGTGGTTTCCTAAATGCAGTTATAACTTCAAAAAAAATGAAGGTTCACGAAAGTTGATGGAAAATACGCATATAGAATGCACATATACAGTGTAATCCACAAGCGTAGTCACCAAAATTGATTGATGGCCCACAAAAACTCAAACATGATCGGTTTCCTAAAGGCGGCTATAAGTCAACAAAAAAAGAAGGTCCGCAAAAGGAGATAGAAAATTAGTGTTCATAATGCACAACTATAGTGCAATCCACAATCGTAGTCACAAATTCGATCAATGGCCCACGAAAACTCAAACATGAGTGGTTTCTGAAATGCGGCTATAACTGAACAAACAATAAAGGGTCAGGAAAGGCAATAGAAAATATGCGTACAGAATGGACAAGCACAATGCAATCCACAATCGTAGTCACCAAAGTTCATCGATGGCCAACTAAAATTGAAAGACGAGTGTTTTGATATATACGGCTATAACTAAGTAAAAAGGGAACGCTCTTGAAAGCTGATTAAAAATATGCGTATAGAATGCACAACTACACTACAATCCATAATTGTACTCACCAAAGTTGATCAATGGCCTAAAAAGAATCCAGCACGATCAGTTTTCCAAATGCAGCTATAACTGAACAAAAAATGAAGGTTCACGAAAGGTAATAGAAAATACATGTATAGAATGCCCAACTACAGTGTTATCCACAAGCGTAGTCACCAAACTTGATCAATGGCCCATGAAAACTCAAACTTGAGTGATTTTTAAATGCGGCTATAACTTAACAAAAAATGAAAGTTCACGAAAGGCAATAGAAAATACATGTACAAAATGGACAACTCTAGTGCAATCCACAATTTTAGTGACCAAATTTGATCAATGGCACACAAAAAATCAAACATGAGGGGTTTCCTAAATGGGGATATAAATCAACAAAAAAATGAACGTTCATGAAAGGCCATTGAAAATACGCATACAAAATGGACAACTACAATGCAATCCACAATCCTAGTCACTAAAGTTGATAGATGGCTCAGGAAAACTCAAACACGAGTGTTTTCCTATATTGCAGCTATAACTCAACAAAAAATGAAGTTTCAAGAAAGGCGATAGAAAATACATGTATAAAATGCAGAACTACAGTGTATTCTACGAGTGTATTCACCAAAGATGATCGATGGCCCATAAAAACTCAAACTCGAGCAGTTTCCCAAATGCTGCTATAACTCAACAATAAATGAAGGTTCACTAAAGGTGATAGACAATACACATATAGAATGGACAACTACAGTGCCATCCACAATCGTAGTAACCAAAGTTTATCGAGGCCAACAAAAACTCAAACACGAGCGGTTTCCTACGTGCACCTATGACTAAAAAAAAAATGAAGGTTCGCAAAATGCCAAAGAAAATACACGTATTTAATGTACAACTATAGTGTAATGCACAATCGTAGTCACCAAAGTTGATCGATGGCCAACAAAATCGCAAATACGAGAGTTTTCCCAATTACGGCTATAACTCAACAAAAAATGTAGGTTCGTGAAAGGCGATTAAAAATACGCGTATGGAATGGACAACTACAATGTGATCCAAAAGCATAGTTACCAAACTTGATCGATGGCCCTCAAAAACTCAAACTCGAGCAGTTTCCAAAATGTGGCTATATTTGAACAAAAAATGAAGATTGACGAAAGCTGATAGATAATTAGCGCACAAAATGGACAACTATAGTGCAATCCACAATCGTAGTCACCAATGTTGATCGATGGCCCACAAAAATTGAAACACGAGCGGTTTCCTAAGTGCTGCTATAATGAGATGAAAAATGAAGATTCACAAAAGGCGATAGAAAATACACATAAAGAATGCACAACTACAATGTAATCCACAATCGTATCCACCAAAGTTGATCAATGGCCCAGAAAAACTCAAACAAGAGCGGTTTCCTAAATGTGGCTATTACTCAACAAAAGATGAAGGTTCGTAAAAGGCGATAGAAAATACACATATAGAATGCACAACTACATTGTAATCAACAAGCGCAGTCACCAATGTTGATCGATGGCCCACAAAAATCTCAAACTTGAGCAGTTTCCTAAATGGGGCTATAACTCATCAAAAAATGAAGGTTTCCAAAAGGTGATAGAAAATACGCGTACATAATGGACAACTAGAGTGCAATCCACAATTGTAGTCACCAAAGTTGATCGAAGGCCCACGAAAACTAAAACACGATCAGTTTCCTAAGTATGGCTATAACTCAACAAAAAATGAAGGTTTGTGAAAGTTGATAGAAAATACATGTATAGAATGCACAACTACAGTGTAATCCACAAATCATAGTCACCAAAGTTGATCAACGACCCACAAAAACTTAAACATGAGCGTTTTCCTAAATGCGGCTATAACTTAAGAAAAAATGAAGGTTCATGAAAGGCTATTAAAAATATTTATACAGAATGCACAACTATAGTGCCATCCAAAATCGTAGTCATCAAAATTGATCGATGGCCCAAAAAAACTCAAACATGAGCAATTTCCAAATTGCGCCTATAACTCAACCAAAAATGAAGGTTCGTAAAAGGCGATAGAAAATATGGGTATATAATGCACAACTACAGTGTAATCAACAAACCTAGTCACCAAAGTTGATTAATGGCCCACAAAAACTTAAACACAAGCGGTTTCCTAAATGCAGTTATAACTCTACCAAAAATGAAGGTTTGCAAAAGTTGATAGAAAACACACGTATAGAATGCATAACTATAGTGTAATCTACAAACATTGTCACCAAAGTTGATCGATGGCCCACAAAAACTCAAACATGAGCATTTTTCCTAAATGCGGCTATAACTCAACAAAAAATGAAGGTTCATGAGAGAAACTACTCATATAGAATGCACAAATACAGACTTGTAATCCAAAATCGTAGTCACCAAAGTTGATCAATGGCCCATGAAAACACAAAAATGAGTGGTTTCCTAAGTGCGGTGATAACACAACGAAAAATTAAGGTTCGTGAAACGCTATAGAAAATATGCATATAGAATGCACAACTATAGTGTAATCTAGAAGTGTAGTCACCAAAGCTGATCAATGGCACACGAAAAACTCAAACATGAGTGGTTTGCTGCTATAACTCAACATAATTTTTTGATTTTTCCAAATAAAATTGTTTCGTAAATTCGATTTTTGAGGGCTTTTTACATGTTGGTGAAAATTTACTTTTTCAAAAAGAGGACGATCTGGGTCTTCTCATAATGAGTTTCTCTACAAAACTCATTTCTCAGATTTTTCACCAAAAGATTCAAACAATTTTCCTTTGTTACCTCCATTGGTTCTACTTTTCAAAAAAAATTCTTTTTCAAGAACAACTTATTTTTTCAAAAAATGAACAATCTACGTCTCTTGAGGACAAGAGCACCTATAAAACCCATATTTCAATTTTCCAAAAAAAATAATTCGTGGATTCTATTTTTGAGGAGTTCTTACATGTTGGTGAAAAATTAGCTTTTCAAAAAAAGGACGATATGGGTCTAATCATAATAACATTCTCTACAAAACCCATTTCTCAGATTTTTCACAAAAAGATTTAAAAAAAATTCCTCTGTTACCTCTACTACTTCTACTTTTAAAAAAAATCAATCTTTTTCAAGAACAACTTAGTTTTTTAAAAAACGGATGATCTGAGTCTTTCAGCACATGAGCACCTATAAAACCCATATTTTTGATATTCCCAAAAAATAATTGATTCATAGATTTTATTTTTGAGGGGTTTTTGCATGTTCGTGAAAAATTAGTTTTTCAAAAAAAGGACGATTTGGGTTTACATAGAACGTCATTCTCTAAGAAACCCATTTATCAGATTTTTCATAAAAAGATTCAAAAAATTTGCCTGTATTACCTCTATTGTTTCTACTTTTTAAAAAATCTATCTTTTTCAAGAACAACTTATTTTTTCAAAAAATAGACGATCTGGGTGTCTTTAACACACGAGTACCTATAAAACCTGCAGTGTAATCCACAATCGTATTCACCAAAGTTTATCAATGGCCCACAAAAACTCAAAATCGAGCAGTTTCCTAAGTGGGGCTATAACTCAACAAAAAATGAAGGTTCACAAAAGGTGATAGAAAATTCACGTACAAAATGGGCAAATAAAGTGCAATCCACAATCATAGTCACCAAAGTTGATCGATGGCCCACAAAAACTCAAACATGGGCGGTTTCGTAAATGTGACTATAACTCAACCAAAAAAGAAGGTTCGCAAAAGGTGATAGAAAATACACATACATAATGGACAACTATAGTGCAATCCACATTCGTAGTCACCAAAGTTGACTGATGGTCCACAAAAAGTCAAACATGAGCAGTTTCGTAAATGCAGCTATAACTCAACAAAAAATGAATGTTCGCGAAAGGGGATAAAAAATACGCATATAGATTGCACAACTACAATGTAATCCATAAGCGTAGTCACCAAAGTTGATTGATGGCCCACAACAACTAAAACTCAAGCAGGTTCCTAAATGTGGCTATAACTCAACTAAAAATGAAGGTTTGCGAAAGGTGATAAAAAATACACATACAAAATAGACAACTACAATGCAAACCACAATCTTAGTCACCAAAGTTGATCCATAGCCCACGAAAACTCAAACACGAGTGTTTTTTCCTAATTGTAGTTATAACTCAAGGATAAATGAAGGTTCACGAAAGGCAATAGAAAATAGGGATATAGAATGTACAAATATAGTGTAAACCACAATTGTAGTCACCAAAGTTGATCGATGACCCACAAAAACTAAAAGATGAGCATTTTCCTAAATGTGGCTAGAACTCAAAAAAAATTAAACATTCATGAAAGGCGAATAAAACTGTGCATACAGAATGCACAATTATAGTACAATCCACAATCATATTTAGCAAAGTTGAATATTGCCCCACAAAATCACAAATAGGAGCGGTTTCCTAAATGCAGCTATAACTCAACAAAAAATGAATGTTTGCGAAAGGAAATAGAAAATATCCATACACAAGGGACAACTAGAGTGCTATCCACAATCGTAGTCACCAAAGGTTATCGATGGCCTAGGAAAACTCAAACACGAGCAGTTCCTAAGCGCGGCTATAACTCAATGAAAAATGAAGGTTCACGAAATGTGATAGACAATACGCGTATAGAATGCACATCTACATTGTAGTCCAAAATTGTAGTCGCCAAAGTTGATTGATGGCCCACGAAAACTCAAACACGAGTGTTTTCCCAAATGCAGCCATAACTTGAGAAAAAATGAAAGTTCGTGAAAGGTGACTAAAAATATGCGTACAATATTTACAACTATATTACAATCGATAATCATAATCACCAAAGTTGATCGATGGCCTAAAATAACTCAAAAATGAGTAGTTTCATAAATGTGGCTATAACTCAACAAAAAATGAAGGTTCATGAAAGCCAATAGAAAATATGAGTATAGAATGCAGAACTATAGTGTAATCCACAAACATGGTCACCAAAGTTGATCCATGGCCCACGAAAACTCAAACACGAGTGGTTTTCTTAATGCGGCTATAACTCAACAATAAACAAAAGTTCGCGAAAGGAAATAGAAAATACGAGTACATAATTGACAAGTACAATTGAATCCACAATTTTATTTACCAAATTTGATCAATCGCCCATGAAAACTCAAACACGAGTGGTTTCCTAGATGCGGCTATAACTCAACAAAAAATGAAGGGTCGCGAAAGGCGATAGAATATACACATATAGAATGCACAACTAAAGTGTAATCCACAATCGTAGTCACCAAAACTGATTAATGGCCCACGAAAACTCAAACACGAGTGTATTCCTAAATTTGGCTATAAATTAATAAAAAATGAAGGTTTGGGAAAGGCGATTAAAAATTTGTGTATAGAATGCACAACTACAATACAATCCACAATCGTAGTCACCAAAGTTGATTGATGGCCCACAAAAACTCAAACACAAGTGGTTTCCTAAATTCGACTATAACTCAAGAAAAAATGAGGGTTGATGAAAGGCAATAGAAAATACATGTATAGGATGCACAACTAGAGTGTAATCCACAATCGTAATCACCAAAGTTGATTGATGGCCCATGAAAAGTCAAACATGAGTATTTTCATAAATACAACTATCACTCAAGAAAAAATGAAGGTTCATGAAATGTGATTAGAAATATTCATATAGAATGCACAACGATCGTACAAACCATAATCGTAATCACCAAAGTTCATCGATGGCCCATAAAAACTCAAATACGAACGGTTTCATAAATGCGGCTATAACTAAATAAAAAATAAAGGTTCGTGAAAGGTGACAGAAGATACGTGTACAAAATGCACAACTACAGTGTAATCCACAATCGTAATCACCAAAGTTGATCGATGGCACACGAAAGCTCAAACACGAGCATTTTTCTAAATGCAAATATAAATCAACAAAAAAAGAATGTTCGTGAAAGACGATTAAAAATATGTATACATAATGCACAACTACAGTACAATCCACAAACGTAGTCACCAAAGTTAATCGATGGCCCAAAAAAAGTCAAACATGAGTGATTTGCTAATTGCGGCTATAATTCAACAAAAAGTGGAGGTTCATGAAATAGAATAGAAAATAAGTGTATAGAAAGGACGACTACATTGTAATCCACAACCGTAGTCACCAAAGTTGATCAATGGCCCATGAAAAGTTAAAAACGAGCGTTTTACAAAATGCGGCTATAACTCAAAAAAAAATGAAGGTTTGCGAAAGGTGATAGAAAATACGCATACAATGTGTATAACTATAGTGCAATCCACATTCGTAGTCACCAAAGTTGATCAATGGCCCACAAAATCTCAAACACATGCGGTTTCCTAAGTGTGGCTATAACTCATTGAAAAATGAAGGTTCAAGAAAGGCGATAGAAATACACGTATAGAATGCACAACTACAATGCAGTCCACAATCGTAGTCACCAAAGCTAATAGATGGCCCAAAAAAACTCAAACATGAGTGTTTTGCAAAATTCGGCAAAAAAAAAACAAAAAATAAAGGTTTGTGAAATGCGAGTAAAAATATGCATACAAAATGCACAAGTACATTAAAATCTACAATTGTAGTTAGAAAAGTTGATCAATGGCCCATGAAAACTGAAACTACAATGTAATAACAAAGGAAAATACACATATAGAATGCACAAATATAGTGTAATCCACAAGCGAAGTCACCAAAGTTGATCAATGGCCCATGAAAACTTAAAATCAAGTGGTTTTCTAAATGTTGCTAAAACTAAAAAAAAAATGAAGGTTTGCAAGAGGAAATAGAAAATACACATACAAAATGGACAACTACAGTGCAATCGACAATCGTAATCACCAAAGTTGATCGATGGCCCATGAAAACTCAAACATGAGCAGTTTCCTAAGTGCAACTATAACTAAACGAAAAATGAAGGTTCGCGAAACGCGAGGTGAGGGAAAATAAGCATAGAGAATGCACAACTATAGTACAATCCAGAATCGTAGTCACCAAAGTTGATTGATGGTCCACTATAACTCAACAAAAAAATGAAGGCTCACGAAAGGCGATAGAAAATATGTGTATAGAATGAACAACTATAGTGTAATCCACAATTGTAGTCACCAAAGTTTATCGATGGCCCACAAAAACTCAAATACAATAGGTTTCCTCAATACGACTGTAATTGAACAAACAATGAAGGTTCACAAAATGCGATAAAAAATATGCATACATAAGGACAACTACAGCGCAATCAACAATCATAGTCACCAAAGTTGATCAATGGCCCACAAAAACTCAAACATGAGTAGTTTCCTAAGTGAATCTATAACTTAACGAATAATGAAGGTTTGCGAAAAACGATAGAAAATATGCATATAGAATGCACAATACGGTGTAATCCATAATTGTAGTCACCAAAGTTCATCGATAGCCCATGAAAACTCAAACATGAGAGTTTTTTCTTAAATTATAACACAACAAAAAATAAAGGTTCATGAAAGGTGATTAAAAATATGCGTACAAAATGCATAACTATAATACAATATACAATCACAATAACCAAAGTTGATCAATGGCCCACAAAAACTCAAACATCAGTAGTTTCCTAAATGCGGCTATAACTCAACAAAAAATGAAGGTTCACTAAAGCCAATAGAAAATACATATATAGAATGCACAACTACAATGTAATCTACAAGTGTAGTCACCAAATTTGATTGATGGCCCACGAAAACTCAAACTAGAGTAGTTTCCTAAATGCAGCTATAACTCAACAAAAAATGAATGTTCGCGAAAAGCAAAAGAAACTATGCGTACAAAATGGACAACTATAGTGCAATCGACAATCATAGTCACCAAAGTTGATCAATGGTGCATGAAAACACAAACACGAGCAGTTTCCTAAGTACCACAATAACTCAATGAAAAGTGAAGGTTTGTTAAAGGCAATAGAAAATATGCGTATAGAATGCACAAATCCAATGTAATCCATAATCGTAGTCACCAAAATTGATCGATGGCCCACGAAAACTCAAACATGAGCGTTTACTAAGTGGGCATCTATAAAACCCATATTTTGGATATCCCTAAAAAATATTGTTAAATGTAGATTTTATTTTTGAGGGGTTCTTGCATGTTGATGAAAAATTAGTTTTTCGAAAAGAGGATGATATGGATCTACTCAAAATGACATTCTCTACAAAACCCATTTCTCAGATTTTTCATAAAAAAGATTCAAAAATATTTGCCTCTATTACCTCGACTGCTTTTACTTTTAAAAAACATCTATCTTTTTCAAGAAAAATACTTGTTTTTTCAAAAAATGAATGATTTGTCTCTTTAGCACACGAGCACTTATAAAACCGATATTTTAAATTTTCCCAAATAAAATTCTTTCGTATATTCTATTTTTGAGGGGTTCTTGCAAGTTGGTGAAAACTAAGTTTTTCGTAAAAATGACAATCTGGGTCTACTTAGAACGACATTCTCTACAAAACCCATTTCTCATATTTTTAAGAAAAAGATTCAAAAAAATTGCCTTTGTTACCTCTACTGCTTCTACTTTTTAAAAATATCTATCTTTTTCACAAAAACTTTTTTTTTCAAAGAAGGAAAGATCTGGGTCTCTTTTGCACATGAGTACCTATAAAACCCATATTTTTTATTTTCCCAAAAAAATGTTTTGTAGATTTCATTTTTGAGGGGTTCTTGCATGTTGGTGAAAAATAAGTTTTACGAAAAAAGGACGATCTAGGTCTACTCAGAATGATATTCTCTACAAAACCCATTTCTCAAATTTTTCATAAAAATATTCAAAAAACTTAGCCTTTGTTACATCTACTACTACTTTTCAAAAAAGTCTATCTTTTTCAAGAAACAACTTATTTTGTCAAAAAATGGATGATTAGAATATCTTTAGCACACGAGCACCTATAAACCCATATTTTTTATTTTCCCAAAAAAAATTATTTCGCATATTCTATTTTTGAGGGGTTCTTGTATGTTGGTGAAAAATTAGTTTTTTGAAAAAAGGACGATCTAGATCTACTTAGAACGACATTCTCTAAAAACCCCATTTCTCAGATTTTTCATAAAAAGACTCAAAAAAATTTCCTCTATTACCTCTATTGCTTCTAGTTTTAAAAACAATCTCTTCCTCAAGAGCAACTTATGTTTTCAAACAACGACGATCTGGTTCTCTTTAGCACACAAACACCTACAAAAACCCATATTTCGATTTTCAATTTTTTTTTAATTTTTTTAGATTCTATTTTTGAAGGGGTTCTTGCATGTTGGTGAAAAATTATTTTTTCAAAAAAAGGATGATTTGGATTTACTCATAATGATATTCTTTACAAAACCCATTTCTCAGATTTTTCATAAAAAGATTGAAAAAATTTGCCTCTATTACCTCTACTGCTCTTGCATGTTGGTGAAAAAATTGTTTTTTTGAAGAAAGGAGAATCTGGGTCTTCTCAGAATTACATTCTCTACAAAATCCATTTATCATATTTTTCAAAAAAATTGCCTCAGTTACCTCTACTGCTTCTACTTTTCAAAAAAATCTATCTTTCTCCATAACAACTTTTTTTTCAAAAACGAAAGATAGGGTCTCTTGAGCACACGAGCACCTATAAAACCCGTATTTTGATTTTTCCAAGAAATATTGCTTCGTAGATTCTATTTTTAAGGGATTCTTGCATTATGGTGAAAAATTAGTTATTCGAAAAAATGGATGATCTGGGTTTACTCAGAACAACATTCTCTACAAAACTCAATTCTCAAATTTTTCACAAAAAGATTCAAAAATTTGCCTCTATTACCTCTACTGCTTCTACTTTTTTAAAAAAAAATGTTTTTCAAGAGCAAATTATTTTTTCAAAAAATAGACAATCTAGGTCTCTTGAGCACAATAGCACCTATAAAACCAATATTTTGATTTTCCCAAAAAAAAATGTTTCGTGGATTCTCTTATTGAGGAGTTCTTGCCTGTTAGTGAAAAATTAGTTTTTCGGAAACACGACAATATGGGTCTAATCATAATAACATTCTCTACAAAACCCATTTCTCATATTTTTCATTAAAAGATTTTAAAAAATTTCCTCTATTACCTCTACTACTACTTTTCAAAAAAATCAATCTTTTTCAAGAACTACTATTAACTCCACAAAAAACAAAAGTTCGCAAAAGGCAATAGAAAATACAAGTACATAATTGACAACTATAGTGCCAATACCAATTGTAGTCACCAAATTGATCGATGGCCGATGAAAGTTCAAACATGAGCAGTTTCCTAAATGCAGCTATAACTGAACGAAAAATGAAGGTTCGTAGAAGGTGATACAAAATACGCATATAAAAAAGTCAACTACAGTGCAATCCACAATCGTACTCACCAAACTTGATCGATGGCCCATGAAAACTCAAATACGAGCGATTTCCTAAGTTCAGCTATAACACAACGATGGCCCACATAAACTCAAACAAGAGCGATTTTCTAAATGTGGCTATAACTCAACAAAAAATGAAGGTTCGCGAATGGCGATAAAAAATACGTGTATAGAATGCACAACTAGAGTTTCATCCACAATCGTATTCACTAAAAATGATTAACGGCCCACGAAAAACACAAACATGAGCATTTTCCTAAATGTTGCTATAACTCAATAAAAAATGAAGGTTCGTGAAAGGTGAATAAAAATATGTGTACAAAATGCACAACTATAGTACAATCCACAATCATAGTCGCCAAAGTTAATTGATGGCCCACAAAAACTCAAACAAGAGCGGTTTCCTAAATGCATAGCAACTCAACAAAAAATAAGGTTCATGAAAGGCAATAGAAAATACCTGTATACAATGCACACCTAGACTGTAATCCACAATCGTAATCACCAATGTTGATTGATGGGCCACGAAACTCAAACACGAGTGTTTTAATAAATGCGGCTATCACTCAACAAACAATGAAGGTTCATGAAAGGGGATTAAAAATATGCATATAGATTGCACAACGATAGTACAATCCATAATCATAGTCACCAAAGTTGATTAATGGCCCACAAAAACTCAAACATGGGTAGTTTCATAAATGCGACTATAACTCAATAAAAAATAAAGGTTCGTGAAAGGCGATAGAAGATACGTGTATAAAATACACAACTACAATGTAGTCCACAATCCTACTCACCAAAATTGATCGATGGCACTCGAAAAACTCAAACACGAGCATTTTTCTAAATGCGGCTATAACTCAACACAAAATGAATGTTTGTGAAAGGCGATTAAAAATATACGTACAAAATGCACAACTACAGTACAATCCAAAATCGTAGTCACCAAATTTAATTGATGGCCCACAAAAACTCAAACATGAGTGGTTTGCTAATTGCGGCTATCACTCATAAAAAGTGAAGAAACTTCACTAAAGGCAATAGAAAATAAGTGTATAGAAAGCATGACTATAGTGTAATCCACAATCGTAGTCACCAAAGTTGATTGATGACCCATGAAAACTCAAACACGAGTGTTTTCCAAAATGCGGCTATAACTCCAAAAAAATATGAAGGTTTGGGGAACGCAATAGAAAATATGCGTATAGAATGGACAACTATAGTGGAATCCACAATTGTAGTCAGCAAAGTTGATAGACGACCCACAATAACTCAAATTTTGGCAGTTTCCTAAATGCGGCTATAACTCAACAAAAAATAATGATTCGTGAAAGGCGATAGAAAATACATGTACAGTATGGATAACTACAGTGCAATCCACAATAGTAGTCACCAAAGTTGATCAATGGCCCATGAAAACTCAAACACGAGCGGTTTCCTAAGTGCGTCTATAACGAATATAAAAATGAAGGTTCAAAAAAGGCGATAGAAAATACGTGTATAGAATGCACAAATACAATGTAATCTACAATCGTAGTCACAAAAGTTGATAGATGGCCCAAGGAAACTCAAAGACGAGCGTTTTGCTAAATGTGGCAATAAATCAACAAAAAATAAAGGTTCGTGAAAGGCGAGTAAAAATATGCATACAAAATACAAAACTACAATAAAATTCACAATTGTAGTCACCAAAGTTGATTGATGGCCCAAAAAAATTCAAACATGAGCGATTTACTAAATGCTGCTATAACTCAACAAGAAAGAAAGGTTCGCGAAAGGCGATAGAAAACAAGTGTATACAATGCACAACTATAGTGTAATCCACAATCATAGTCACCAAAGTTGATCGATGGCCCACAAAATCTCAAACATGAGCGCTTTCTTAACTGCGGCTATAAATCAACAAAAAATTAAGTTTCACGAAAGTCAATAGAAATTACGCATATAGAATGCACAAATAAAGTGAAATCCACAAGCGAAGTCACCAAAGTTTATCGATGGGCCCCGAAAACTCAAACTCAAGTGAGTTCGTAAATGCACCTATAACACAACAAAAAATGAAGGTTCACGAAAAGAAATAGAAAATACACATATAGAATGGAGAACTATAATGCAATCCACAATCGTAGTCACCAAAGTTGATCAATTGCCCACAAAAACTCAAACATGAGCAATTTCCTAAGTGAAGCTATAACTCAATGAATAATGAAGGTTCGCGAAAGGCAATAGAAAATACGCGTATAGAATGCACAACTACAGTATAATCCACAATCATACTCATAGCCCACAAAAACTCAAACATGAGCGTTTTCCTGAATTATAACACAACAAAAAATTAAGGTTCATGAAATGTAATTAAAAATATGCATACAAAATGCACAAGTATAGTACAATATACAATCACAATAACCAAAGTTTATCGATGGTCCACAAAAATTCAAACATGGGAAAATGCTCATGTTTGAGGTTTTCGTTTTTGAGTTTTTGTGGACCATCGATCAATTTTGGTGACTACGATTGTGGATTACGGTATAGTTGTGCATTCTACTTGCTTGTTTTCTATCGTCTTTCATGAACCTTGATTTTTCATTGATTTATAGCTCTACTTGGAAAACCGCTCATGTTTGAGTTTTTGTGGGCCGTCGATCAACTTTGGTGACTACGATTGTGGATTACATTGTAGTTACACATTGTATACGTGTATTTTCTATCGCCTTACATGAACCTTCATGTTTTGTTGAGTTATAGCCTGATTTAGGAAACTGCTCCTGTTTGAGTTTTCTTGGGCCATTGAGCAACTTTGGTGACTACTATTGTAAATTGCACTGTAGTTGTCCATTTTCTATGCGACTTTTCTATCGGCTTTCGCAAATCTTCAATTTTGTTGAGTTATAGCCGCACTTAGGAAATCGCTCATCTTTGAGTTTGTTTGGGCCATCGATAAATTTTGGTGAGTACGATTATGGATTACACCTTAGTTGTGCATTCTATACACGTATTTTAAATCATCTTTCACGAACCTTCATTTTTCCTTTAGTTATAGCCACACTTAGGAAACCGCTCGTGTTTGAGTTTTTGTGGGTCATCAATCAACTTTCGTGACTACGATTGTGGATTACACTGTAGTTTTGCATTTTATATGCATATTTTCTATCGCCTTCTGTGAACTTTCATTTTTTTATGAGTTATAGCCGTGCTTAGGAAACCACTCATGTTTGAGGTTTTGTGGGCCATTGATCAACTTTGGTCACTACGATTGTGGATTGTACTGTAGTTGTGCATTTAATATGAGTATTTTCTATCGCCTTTGGTGAACCTTCATTTTTTGTTGAGTTATAGCCGCACTTAGGAAACCGCTTGTATTTTAGTTTTCGTGGGCCATCGATCAACTTTGGTGACTACGATTATAGATTGAATTGTAGTTTTTCAATCTGTAACCGTATTTTTTATTCCCTTTTGCGAACCTTCATTTTTCATTGAGTTATAGCCGCATTTAGGAAACCACTTGTGTTTGAGTTTTCGTGGGTGATCAATCAAGTTTGGTGACTACAATTGTATTTTACACTATAGTTATATACATTCTATACGCGTATTTTCTATCACCTTTCGTGAACCTTCATTTTTTATATATTTTAACCGCGTTTAGGAAATCGCTCTTGTTTGAGTTTTCGTTGGCCATCGATCAAGTTTGGTGACTATGATTTGGATTGCACTGTAGTTGTTCATTTTGTACGTGTATTTACTGTTGCTTTTGACGAACATTCATTTTTTTTAGTTATAGCTGCATTTAGGAAAATACTTATGTTTTAGTATTATGTGGTCCATCAATCAACTTCGGTTACCACGATTATGGATTACACTATAGTTGTGCATTATATGTGCTTATTTTCTATCACCTTTCGTGAACGTTCATTTTTCATTGAGTTATAACTGCATTTACGAAACTACTCATATTTGAGCTTTCATGGGCTGTCGATCAATTTTGGTGACTACGATTGTGGATTACATTGCAGTTACTCATTATATACGCGTAATTTCTATCGCGTTACACGAACCTTCATTTTTTGTTGAGTTATATAGCCTAATTTAGGAAACTACTTGTGTTTGAGTTTTCATTGGCCATCGATTAACTTTGGTGATTACTATTGTGGATTGCAATATATTTGTCCATTTTGTATGCGTATTCTCTATCTACTTTTGCAAACCTTCACTTTTTGTTGAGTTATAGCCGCATTTAGGAAACCGCTCGTGTTTGAGTTTTTGTGGGGCATCAGTAAAATTTGGTGAATACTATTATGGATTAAACTATAGTTGTGCATTTCATACACATATTTTCTATTGCTTTTCGCGAGCCTTCATCTTTTGTTGAATTATAGCTACATTTAGGAAACCACTCATGTTTGAGTTTTTGTGGGCCATCCATGAACATTAGTGACTATGATTGTGGATAAGGCTATAGTTGTGCATTCTATACAAGTATTTTAAATCACCTTTCGTGAACCTTCATTTTTCTTTGAGGTATAGCCATACTTAGGAAAATGATCGTGTTTGAGTTTATGTGGGCCATCGATCAACTTTGGTGAATACGATTGTGGATTACACTGCAGTTGTGCATTGTATATGTGTATTTTCTATCGCCTTTTGTGAACCTTCATTTATTGCTGAGTTAAAGCCTCGCTTAGGGAACCAATCGTGTTTGAGTTTTTGTGGGCCATCGATCAGCTTTGGTGACTACGATTGTGGATTGTACTGTAGTTGTGCATTCTATACGCGTATTTTCTATCGCCTTTTGCGAACCTTCATTTTTTGTTGTGTTATAGCCGCATTTAGGAAATCGCTCATTTTGAGTTTTCGTGGGCCATCGATAAAATTTGGTGACTACGATTGTGGATTACACTCTAGTTATGCATTCTATACACATATTTTCTATAGCTTTTGGCGAACCTTCATTTTTCGTTGAGTTATAGCCACATTTCTCATGTTTGAGTTTTTGTGGGCCATCAATCAACTTTGGTGACTATAATTGTAGATTGTACTATAGTTTTGCATTTTGTATACATATTTTTAATCGCCTTTCATGAACCTTCATTTTTTGATTAGTTATAGCGACTTTAGAAAAACACTCGTGTTTGAGTTTTCATGGGCCATTGATCAACTTTGCTGACTACGCTTGTGTATTACATTGTAGTTGTGCATTCTATACACGTATTTTCTATTGCCTTTCGTGAACCTTTTATTTTTGTTGAGTTATAGCTGCATTTAGGAAACTACTAATATTTGTGTTTTTCTAGGCCATCGATCAACTTTGGTGACTAGGATTGTGCATTCTACTATACTTTTGCACTCTGTACACATAGTTTTAATCGCCTCTCCCGAACCTTTATTTTTTGTTGAGTTATAGCAGCATTTAGGAAAACGCTCGTGTTTGAGTTTTTGTGAACCATCAATCAACTTTGGGGACTATGATTATCGATTGCATTGTAGTTGTCCATTCTGTACACATGTTTTCTATTGCCTTTGGTGAACCTTGATTTTTTGTTCAGTTATAGCCGCATTTAGGAAATCGCTCATGATTGAGTTTTCATAGGCCATCGATCAATTTTGGTGACTACAATTGTGGATTGCACTGTAGTTGCGTGTTTCTGAATGCTATTTTTGTATCGCCTTTTGTGAAACTTCATTTTTTGTTGAGTTATCACTGTATTTAGTAAATCGCTCACGTTTGAGTTTTAGTGGGCCATCAATCAACTTTGGTGACTATGAATGTTGTACTTTAATTGTGCATTTTGTACAAATTTTTAATTTCCTTTCGCAAACTTTCATTTTTTTTTAAGTTATAGCCGCATTTAGGAAACTGCTCATGTTTGAGTTTCCGTGGGCTATCAATGAACTTTGGTGACTATGCTTGTGGATTAGAATGTAGTTGTGCATTCTATACATGTATTTTCTATTGCCTTTCATTTACCTTCATTTTTAGTTGTCCGTTATGTATGTGTATTTTCTATCACCTGTCGCGAACTTTCATTTTTTGTTGAGTTCTAGCCGCATTTAGGAAACTGCTCGTGTTTGAGTTCTCTTGGGCCATTGATCAACTTTGATGACTACGCTAGTAGATTACACTGTAGTTGTGCATTCTATATGCTAATTTTCTATTGTCTTTCATGAACCTTCATTTTTGTTGGTTTATAGCTAACTTTAGGAAACCTCTTGTGTTTGAGTTTTCGTGGGCCATCGTTCAACTATGGTGACTACGATTGTGGATTGCACTATAGTTTTTCATTCGGTATGCATATTTTTTGTCACCTTTCAAAGACCATTTTTTTTTGAGTTATAGCCGCATTTACGAAACCACTCGTGTTTGAGTTTTCGTGGGCCATCGATCAAGATTAGTGACAACGATTGTGGATTGTACTATAGTTGTGCGTTATGTACAGACGTTTTTAATCACCTTTCACGACCCTTCATTTTTTGTTGAGTTTTAACAGCATTTAGGAAAACACTCGTGTTTGAGTTTTCGTGGGCCATTGATCAGCTTTGTTGACTACGATTGTGGATTACACTATAGTTGTGCATGCTATACGTGTATTTTCTATTGTCTTTCAAAAATTGCAATTTTTCATTGAGCTATAGCAGCAGTTAGGACACTGCTTGTGTTTGAGTTTTCATGGGCCATTGATCATCTTTGTTGACTATGATTGTGGATTGCACTATAGGTGTGCATTATGAATGCTAATTTTCTTTTGCCTTCCGCAAACCTTCATTTTTTTTTGTGTCATAGTTGCATTTAGGAAACTAGTCATGTTAAAGTTTTTGTGGGTCATCATTCAACTTTGGTGACTATGACTGTGGATTGCATTGTAGTTGTCCATTTTGTACTTGTCTTTTTTATCACCTTTCTCGAATTCTCATTTTTTACTGAGTTATAACCACATTTAGGAAACCGATCAACTTTGGTGACTATGATTGTGGATTACACTGTAATTGTGCATTCTATATGTGTATTTTTCTATCGCCTTTTGTGAACCTTCATTTTTCATTGAGTTATAGCTACACTTAGGAAACCGCTTGTGTTTGAGTTTTTGTGGACCATCGATCAACTTTAGTGACTACGATTGTGGTTTGTACTGTATTTGTGCATTTTCTAGATGTATTTTTAATCATCTTTCATGAAATTTAATTTTTTGTTGAGTTATAGCTGCGCTTAGGAAATTGATCGTGTTTGAGTTTTCGTGGGCCATCGATCAGCTTTGGTGACTACGATTGTGGATTGCACTTTAGTTGTTCGTTATGTATGTGTATTTTCTATTGCCTTTCGTGAACTTTCATTTTTTGTTGAGTTATAGCCACATTTAGGAAAATGCTCTTGTTTGAGTTTTCGTGGGCCATCGACCAACTTTGGTGACTACCTAGTAGATTACACTGTAGTTGTGCATTATATATGCTAATTTTCTATTGCCTTTTGTGAACCTTCATTTTTTGTTGGTTTATAGCCAAATTTAGGAAACCTCTTGTGTTTCAGTTTTCATGAGCCATCGTTCAACTATGGTGACTATGATTGTGGATTGCACTATAGTTGTCCATTCAGTATGCATATTTTCTATTGCCTTTCGAGAACCTTCATTTTTTTTTTAGTTATAGCCGCATTTACAAAACCACTTGTGTTTGAGTTTTCGTGGGCCATCGATCAACTTTGGTGACAATGATTGTGGATTGTACTATAGTTGTGCATTATGAACAGATATTTTTAATCGCCTTTTACGACCCTTCATTTTTTGTTGAGTTATCACCGCATTTAGAAAAACACTCGTGTTTGAGTTTTTCGTGGGCCATTGATCAACTTTGTTGACTACGATTGTGGATTACACTATAGTTGTGCATTCTATATGCATATTTTCTAGTATCTTTCAAGAACCACAATTTTTCGTTGAGCTATATTCGCACTTAGGACACTGCTTATGTTTGAATTTTCATGGGCTATCGATCATCTTTGTTGACTACGATTGTGGATTGCACTATAGGTGTGCATTATGAATCCCAATTTTCCATTGCCTTCCACAAACCTTCATTTTTTGTTGAGTTATAGCTGCATTTAGGAAATCGCTCATGTCAGAGTTTTTGTGGGTCATCATTCAACTATGGTGACTACGACTGTGGGTTGCATTGTAGTTGTCCATTCTGTACATGTCTTTTCTCTCACCTTTCTTGAATCTTCATTTTTTGTTGAGTTATAACCACATTTAGGAAACCACTTGAGTTTTCAATTTCACAGGGCATCGATCAACTTTGGTGACTATGATTCTGGATTACACTGTAATTGTGCATTCGATGTGCGGATTTTTCTATCGCCTTTCATGAACTTTCATTTTTCATTGAGTTATAGTTGCACTTAGGAAACCGCTCGTCATTGAGTTTTCGTGAGACATAGATAAACTTTGGTGACTACAATTTTTCATTACACTATAGTAGTTCATTATGTACACGTATATTCTAATCTCCTTTCGCGAACCTTCATTTTTTGTTTAGTTATAGCCGCATTTCAGAAACCGCACATGCTTGACTACGATTGGTGATTTCAGAAACTGCTCATGCTTGAGTTTTAGTTTTTTGTGTCATCGATCAACTTTTGTGACTACGATTGTGGGTTACATTGTAGTTGTGAATTGCATAGGCATATTTTCTATCGTCTTTCACGAACCTTCATTTTTTGTTGAGTTATAGCCGCATTCAAGAAATCACTCATGTTTGATTTTTTGTGGTCCATCGATCAACTTTCGTGACTACGATCATGGATTGTGGTGTATTTTTCCATTTTGTACTCGTATTTTCTCTTGCCTTTCAAGAACCTTTGTTTTTTGTTGTGTTATTGTCGTTTATGGAAAACCTCTGAAGTTTGAGTTTTCAAGGGCCATCGATTAACTTTGGTGACTAGGCTTGTGGATTAAAATCTATTTGTGGATTCTATCCACATATTTTCTATCGCCTTTCGCGAACGTTTATTTTTCATTGAGTTATAGCTGCACTCATGAAACCACTCGTGTTTCAGTTTTCATTGGCCATCGGTTAACTTTGGTGACTATGATTGTGGATTACACTGTAGTTTTTCATTCTATACACTTATTTTCTATCACCTTTTGGGAACCTCCATTTTTTGTTGTGTTATAGCTGCATTTAGTAAACTGCTCAAGTTTAATTTTTCATTGGCCATCGATCAATTTTCGTGACTACGCTTGCAGATTACATTGTATAGAATGAAAAACTATAGTGCAATTCACAATCGTAGTCATTAAAGTTGATTGATGGCCCATGAAAAATCAAACACAAGCGGTTTTCTAAGTGCGGCTATAACTAAACAAAAAATGAAGGTTCACAAAAGCTGGTAGAAAATACGCATACAAAATGGACAACTACAGTCCAATCCACAATCGTAGTCACCGAAGTTTATCGATGCCCCAAAAAATCTCAAATATAAGAGGTTTCCTAAATGCGGCTATAATTGAACAAAAAATTAAGTTTCACAGACAGTGATAGAAAATACGCATATAGAATGCCCAACTATAGTGGAATCCACAATCATAGTCAACGTTGTTGATCAACGGCCCACGAAAACTCAAACTCGAGCGGTTTCCTAAATGCGGCTATAACTCAACAAAAAATGAATGTTTGTGAAAGGCGTTAGAAAATACACATATATAAGAGAGAACTACAGTGCAATCCACAATCATAGTCACCAAAGTTGATCGATAGCCTATGAAAACTCAAACACGAGCGGTTTCGTAAGTCTAGCTATAACTCAACAAAAAATGAAGATACGTGAAAGGCGATAGGAGATACATGTATAGAATGCACAACTACATTATAATCCACAATTGTAGTCACCAATGTTGATTGATGGCCCACGAAACCTCAAACACTAGTGCTTTCCTAAATTATAACTCAAAAAAAAATGAAGGTTCATGAAAGATGATATAAGATACACATATAGAATCGATAACTACAATGCAATGCACAATTGTAGTCACCAAAATTGATCAATGGCCCACAAAAACTCAAATACAGATGGTTTCCTAAATACGGCTACAAATCAAAAATAAATTGAAAGTTTGTGAAAAGTGATTTAAAATATGCATACAAAATGCACAAATACAACACAATCCACAATCGTAGTGACCAATGTTGATTGATGTACCTAAAAAACTCAAACTCGAGTGGTTCCCTAAATGTGGCTATAACTCAACAAAATATGAAGGTTCATGAAAGGTTATAAAAAATACATGTACAAAATGAACAAATTCAGTGCAATCCACAACCGTAGTAACCAAAGTTGATCGATTATCCACGAATACTCAAACATGAGCATTTCTCTAAATGCGGCTATAACTGAAAAAAAAATTAAGATTCCTTAAAGGTGATTAAAAATATGCATACACAATGTACAACTACATTACAATCCACAATCATAGTAGCCAATGTTGATTGATGGCCAATAAAAATTGGAACATGAGCGGTTTCCTAAATGCGGCTATAACTCACCAAAAAATGAAGGTTCGTGTATAGTGATAGAAAATATGTGTATAGAATGCACAACTATAGTGTAATCTATAATCATAGTCACTAAAGTTGATCGATGGCACGTGAAACCTCAAACGCTAGTGGTTTCCTAAATGTGGCTATAACTCAACAAAAAATGAAGGTTTGCAAAACGTTGTAGAAAATATGTGTACAAAATTGACAACTATAATGCAATCCACTATCATAGTCACCAAAGTCGATCGATCAATGGCCCATGATACTCAAACATGAGCAATTTCTTTAATGCGGCTATAACTCAAGGAAAAAAATAAGGTTTGTTAAATGTGATAGAAAATAAGTGTACATAATGGACAACTACAGTGCAATCCATAATCATAGTCACCAAAGTTGATTGATGGTGCACGAAAACTCAAAGACGAGCAGTTTCCTAAGTGTGGCTATAACTCAACAAAAAAGAAGGTTCACAAAAGGTGATAGAAAATATGAATATACAATGCACAACTAGAGTGTAATGGACAATTGTAGTTAAAAATGTTTATCGATGCCCCACAAAAATTCAAACACGAGTGTTATCCTAAATGCGGTTATAACTCAACAAAAAATGAAGGTTCGTGAAAGTTGATTAGAAATATGTGTATAGAATGCACAACGACAATACAATCCACAATCGTAGTCACCAAAGTTGATCAATAGCCCACAAAAACTAAAACAGGAGTAATTTCCTAAATGCGACTATAACTCAACAAAAAATGAAGGCTCGTGAAAGGCAATAGAAAATACGCATATAGAATGCACAACTAAAGTATAATCCACAGGCATAGTCAGCAAAGTTTATCGATGGCCCATGAAAACTCAAACACGAGCATTTTCCTAAATGCGGCTATAAGTAAACAAAAAATAAACGCTGCTGAAAGGTGATTAAAAATATGTGTCCAAAATGCATAACTACAGTGTAATCAATAATCGTAGTAAGCAAAGTTGATCTATGGCCCACGAAAAGTCAAATACAAGTGGTTTCCTAAATGTGGCTATAATTCAACAAAAAATGAAGGTTCACGAAAGGCGATAGAAAATATGCGTATAAAATGCGCAACTAGAGTGTAATCCACAATCATAGTCACCAAAGTTGATCCCCATGAAAACACAAACAAGAGCACTTTCCTAAGTGCGGCTAGAACTAAACAAAAAATGAAGGTTTGTGAAAGGCAATAAAAATATGCGTATACAATGCGCAACTAGAGTGTAATTGACAATCGGAGTAAATGTTGATCGACGGCTGACGAAAATTTAAACACGAGCGTTTTCCTAAATGCGGCTATAACTCAACAAAAAATGAAGGTTCACGAAAGGCAATAGAAAATACGCGTATAGAATGCACAACTAAAGTGTAATCCACAAGCGTAGTCACCAAAGTTTATCGATGGTCCACGAAAACTCAAATATGAGTGTTTTCCTAAGTGTGGCTATAACTAAAAACAATTGAAGGTTCGTGAAAGGTGATTAAAAATATGCATACATAATGCACAACCATAGTGCAACTACAATGTAATCCATTATCATAGTCACCAAAGTTGATTGATGGCCCACAAAAAATCAAACATGAGCGATTTCCTAAATGTGGCTATAACTCAACAAGAAATGAAATTTGTGAAATTCAATTAAAAATATGCGTACAAAATGCACAACTTTAGTACAATCCACAATTGTAGTCACCAAAGATGATTGATGGCCCAAAAAAATCTCAAACATGAGCGGTTTCTGAAATGCGGTTATAACTCAAGAAAAAATGAATGTTCACGAAAGGTTATATAAAAAACATGTTTAGAAAATTAGTGTTCATAATGCACAACTACAGTGTAATCCACAAGTGTACTCACCAAAATTGATCGATGGCCCACGAAAACTCAAACTCGAGCGGTTTCCTGAGTGCGACTATAAGTCAACGAAAAATGAAGTTTCGTGAAAGGAAAATAAAAATATGTGTACAGTATACATAACTATAGTACATTCCACTATTTTACTCACCAAAGTCAATTGCTGGCCCACAAAAATTAAAACACAAGCGGTTTCGTAAATTTGGCTATAACTCAACAAAAATTGAAGGTTCATGAAAGGCGATAGAAAGTACACTTAGAGAATGGACAATTATAATGCAATACACAATCGTAGTCACCAAAGTCAATTGATGGCCCAAGAAAACACAAATACAAGCGATTTCTTAATCTTAAGTATAACTCAAAAAAAAATGAAGGTTCATGAAAGGCGATAGAAAACACGCATATAAAAAATAGAACTACAATGTATTTCACAAACGTAGTCACCAAAGTTGATTGATTGCCCACGAGAACACAAACTCGACCAATTTCCAAAATGGTTTCTTGAAAGCTGATAGAAAATATAAGTACAAAATTGTCAACTACAGTGCAATCCACAAGCATAGTCACCAAAGTTCATTGATGGCCTACGAAAGCTCAAACTCGAGTGGTTTCCTAAATGCGACTATAATTGAACAAAAGAAGAAAGTTTGCGAAAGATGATAGAAAATACGTGTATAGAATGGACAACTACAATGCAATCCCCAATCGTAGACACCAAAGTTGATCGATGGCCCACAAAAACTCAAACATGAGTGGTTTCCTAAGTGCGGCTATAACTCAATGAAAAATGAAGGTTTGCATAAGGCGATAGAAAATACGCATATAGAATGTAAAACTATAGTGTAATCCACAATCTTAGTCACCGAAAATGATTCATGGCACAAAAAAATTCAACAATGAAAGGTTAACTAAATGTAGCTATAACTCAACAAAAAATTGAAGGTTCATGAGAGGTGATAGAAAATATGCGTATAGAATGCATATCTACTGTCTAATCCAGAATCGTAGTCGCCAAAGCTGATAGATGGCCCACAAAAGCTCAAACGCGAGCATTTTCCTAAATATGGCTATAAGTCAACAAAAAATGAAGGTTTGTGAAAGACGACAGAAAATACGCGTACAAAACGGACAAGGATAGTGCAATCCACAATTGTAGTCGCCATAGTTGATCAATGGACCACAAAAACTCAAACATGAGCAGTTTCATAAGTGCAGCTATAACTCAACTAAAGATCAAGGTTAACAAAATATGATAGAAAATATGCGTATAGAATGCGCATCTACTGTCTTATCCACAATCGTAGTCACCAAAGCTGATAGATGGCCCACAAAAACTCAAACACGAGCATTTTCTTAAATTAGGCTATAACTCAACAAAAAATGAAGGTTCATGAAAGGCGATAGAAAACAAGTGTACAAACTAGACAAGGACAGTGCAATCCACAATTGTATTCACCAAAGTTTATCGATGGCCCACGAAAACTCAAACACGAGTGGTTTCTAAGTGCAGTTGTAGCTCAAAAAAAAATGAAGGTTCACAAAATGTGATAGAAAATACACTTATAGAATGGACAACTACAGTGTAATCCACAATCATAGTAACCAATGTTGATCGATGGCCCACGAAAACTCAAACTCGAGCAGTTTCCTAAATTCGGCTATAATTGAAGAAAGAATGAAGGTTCACGAAAGACAATACAAAACAAGTGTATAGAATGAATAACTATAGTATATTTGACAAGCATAGTCACCAAACTTGATCGATGGCCCACGAAAAACTCAAACACCAATGGTTTCCTAAATGCGGCTATAACTCAATAAACAAAGAAGGTTCCTGAAAGGCGATAGAAAATACACGTACAGAATGGACAACTACTTGCAATCCACAATCGTAGTCACCAAAGTTGATCAATAGCTTTTGAAACCACAAAAAGGAGCAGTTTCCTAAGTGCAACTATAACTCAACAAAAAATGAAGGTTCACAAAAGGCGATAGAAAGTACGCATGTTCAATGCACAATTACAGTGTAATCCACAATCATAGTAACCAAGGTTGATCGATGGCACGCAAAAACTCAAACACAAGCATTATCCTAAATGTGGCTATAAGTCAACAAAAAATGAAGGTTTGTGAAAGGTTATAGAAAATACGTGAATAGAATGCACAACTAGTGTGTAATCCACAAGCATAGTCAGCAAAGTTTATTGATACCCCACAAAAACTAAAACATGGGGAGTTTCCTAAATGCGGCTATAACTCAACAAAAAATAAAGCTTCACAAAAGGCAATAGAAAATTGGCATTCATAATGCACCACTATAGTGCAATCCACAATCGTAGTTGCCAAGGCTGATTGAAGGCCCATGAAAACACAAACACGAGCGGTTTTGTAAATGCAGCTATAACTCATGAAAAGATGATGGTTGACAAAAAGTGATAGAAAATATGTGTACAAAATGGACAACTACAGTGCAATAAAAAATTGTAGTCGCCAAAGTTCATAGATGGCCCAAGAAAAGTCAAACTCGTGCGTTTTCCTAAATGCGGCTATAATTCAACAGAAAATGAAGGTACATGAAAGATGATTTAAAATATATGTACAAACTGCCCAAATATAGTACAATGCACAATCATAGTCACCAAAGTTGATCGATGGCCCCAAAAAAAACTCAAACATGAGCATTTTTTCAAATACGGCTATAACTCAACAAAAAATAAAGTTTCAATGCGATTAAAAATACATGTACAAAATGCACAACTATAGTGCAATCCAGAATCTTAGTCACGAAAGTTGATCGATTGCCCATGAAAATTCAAAGTCGAGCAGTATCTTAAATGCGGGTATAACTCAACAAAAAAAGAAGGTTCACGAAAGACTATAGAAAATGCATGTACAGAATGGACAACTACAATGCAATCCAAAATAGTAGTCACAAAAGTTGATCAATGGCCCACAAAAAACTCAAACATGGGCAGTTTCCTAAGTGCAACTATAACTGAAAGAAAAATGAAGGTTCGTGAAAGGCGATAGAAAATACACATATATAATGCACAATTATAGTGTAATCCACAATCATAGTCACCAAAGTTGATCAATAGCCGACGAAAAACTCAAACACGAGTGATTTCCTAAATTAACTCAACAAAAAATGAAGGTTAATGAAAGGAAATTAAAAATATGCATGCAAAATGCATAACTACAATGCAATCCACAATCGTAGTCACCAAATTTGATCGTTGGCCCATGAAACCTGAAAATCAAGTGGTTTCCTAAATGCGGCTATACCTCGACAAGAAATGATGGTTCATGAAAAATGATAGAAAATACGCGTACATAATGGACAAGTACAGTGCAATACACAATCATAGTCAATAAAGTTGATTGAAGGCCCACAAAAACTCAAAGACGAATGGTTTCGTAAGTGCGGCTATAACTCAACGAAAAATGAATGTTCCCGAAAGGCGATAGAAAATACACGTATAGAATGCACAATGTAATCCACAATCGTAGTCACCAAAGTTGATCAATGGCCCATGAAAACTCAACCACAAGTGGTTTCCTAAATGCGGCTATAACTCAACAAAAAATGAAGGTTCATGAAAGACGATATAAAATATGCATATAAAATGCACAAATACAGTGTAATCCACAAGCGTAGTCATGAAAGTTGATCGACAGGCCATGTAAACTCAAACACAAGCAGTTTCCTAAATGCGGCTATAACTAAACAAAAAATGAAGGTTCGTGAAAGGTGATTAAAAATATGCGTACAAAATGCACAACTAGAGTACAATCCACAATTGTAGTCACCAAAGTTGATCAATGGCTCACAAAACTCAAACTCAAGTTGTTTCCTAAATGTGGCTATAACTCAACAAAAAGTGAAGTTTCGCGAAAGACGATAGAAAATAGGCATATATAATGCACAAATACATCGTAATCCACAAGCATGTTGGTGAAAAATTAGTTTTTTGAAAAGAGGAAGAGCTGAGTCTACTCAAAATGACATTCTCTAAAAAACACATTTCTCAGATATTTGATAAAAACATTCAAAAAATTTGCCTCTATTACCTCTACTGCTTCTACTTTTCGAATGAAACTATCATTTTCAAGAACAAATTTTTTTTTTTTAAAATGAATGATATGGGTCTCTTTAGCTCTCAAGCATGTATAAAACCCATAATTTTGAGTTTCCCAAATAAATTTGTTTCATAGATTTGATTTTTGAGGGGTTCTTGCATGTTGGTGAAAAAATAGTTTTTCAAAAAAACAACAATCTGGTTCTACTCAGAACGACATTATTGTCTACAAAACCCATTTCTCAAATTTTTCATTAAAAAAATTCAAAAAATTTGCCTCTATTAGCTCTATAGCTTCTACTTTTAAAAAAAAATCTATCTTTTTCAAAGAAAACTTATTTTTTCAAAAAACGGACGATTTGGGTCTCTTCAGCACACAAGCACCTATAAAACCGATACTTTTTATTTTCTCGAAAAAAATTGTTTCGTAGATTCTATTTTTGAGGGGTTCTTGCATGTTGGTGAAAAATAAGATTTTCGAAAAGAGGACGATCTAGGTCTACTCAGAACGACATTCTCTACAAAACCCATTTCTCAGATATTTCAAAAAAAGATTCAAAAAATTTGCCTCTTACCTCTACTACTTTTGCTTTTCAAAAAATGTCTATCTTTTTCAAGAACAACTTATTTTTTTAAAAATGGATGATCTGGGTCTCTTTAACTCTCGAGCACCTATAAAACCCATATTTTTTATTTTCACAAATAAAATTGTTTCGTAGATTCAATTTTTGAGGGGTTCTTGCATGTTGGTGAAAATTTGGGTTTTCGAAAAAAGAACAATCTGGGTTTACTTAGAACGACATTCTCTACAAAAACCATTTCTTAGATGTTACATAAAAAGATTCAAAAAATTTACCTCTGTTACCTCTACTGCTTCTACTTTGAAAAAAAAAAACTATCTTTTTCAAAAATAACTTATTTTTTCAAAAAACAGACGATTTGGGTCTCTTTAGCACACGAGCACCTATAAAAACCATATGTCGATTTTTCCAAAAAAAATTGTTTCGTAGATTTTATTTTTGAGGGGTTCTTGTATTTTGGTGAAATATTACTTTTTTGAAAAAAAGACAATTTGGGTCTACTCAGAATGACATTGTCTAGAAAACCCATTTATTCCAATTTTCATAAAAAAATTCAAAAAAATTTCCTATGTTATGTCTATTGCTTCTACTTTTAAAAAAAATCTTTTTCAAGAACTTATTTTTTCAAAAAACAGACAATCTGTGTTTCTTTACCACACGAACACCTATAAAATGATATGTTTTATTTTAAAAAAAAAATTGTTTCGTAGATTATATTATTGAGGGGTTCTTGGATGTTGGTGAAAAATTAGTTTTCCGCAAAAAGGACGATCTGGGTCTACTCAGAACGACATTCTCTACAAATCCCACTTGTCAGATTTTTCATAAAAAGATTCAAAAAATTTGTCTTTGTTATCTCTATTGCATCTACTTTTTTAAAAAAAAAATCTTTTTAAGGAACAAATATTCTTTTCAAAAAACAGACGATCTAGGTCATTTTAGCACACGGGAACCTATATAAAACCCATATTTTTGATTTTCCAAAAAAAAATTATTTCCTAGATTCAAAAAATTTGCTTCTGTTAACTCTACTGCTTCTACTTTTCAAAAAAATCTTTGTTTCAAAAACAACTTATTTTTCAAAAAACGGAAATGTGGGTCTCTTGAGCACACGAGCACCTATAAAACCCATATTTCAATTTTCCCAAAACAAATTGTTTAGTGGTTTCTATTTTTAAGAAGTTCTTGCATGTTGGTGAAAAAATATCTTTTCGAAAAAAAGACGATATGGGTCTAATCATATTAACATTCTCTACAAAATCTATTACTCAAATTTTTCATAGAAAGATTTAAAAGAATTTCCTCTATTACCTCTACCACCTTTCACGAACCTTCAATTTTTGTTGTGTTATAGCCGCATTTAGGAAACCTCTTGTGTTTGAGTTTTCGTAGGCCATCGATCAACTTTGGTGACTACAATTGTGGATTGCACTTTAGTTGTCCATTCTGTACACTTATTTTCTATTGCCTTTTGTGAACCTTCACTTTTTGTTGAGTTATAGCTGCATTTAGGAAACTGCTCGTATTTGAGTTTTCGTGGGCCTTCGATCAACTTTGGTGACTATGATTGTGGATTACACTATAGTTATTCATTATATACTTGTATTTTCTTTTTCCTTTGATGAACCTTCACTTTTTGTTGAGTTATAGCCGCATTTAGGAAACTGCTCGAATTTGAGTTTTCATGGGCCATAGATAAACTTTGGTGACTACGTTTCTAGATTACACTATAGTTGTGCATTCTATAGGTGTATTTTCTATCGCCTATTGTGAACCTTCATTTTTATTGAGTTCTAGCCGCATTTATGAAACCGCTCGTGTTTGAGTTTTTGTGGGCCATCAATAAATTTTGATGACTACAATTGTGGATTGCAGTGTAGGTGTGCATTCTCTACATGAATTTTCACCAACATGCAAGAACCCCTCAAATATATAATTGATGAAGCAATTTTTTTGGGGAAAATAAAAAATATGGGTTTTATAGGTGCTCGTGTGCTAGAGAGAACCAAACCATCATTTTTTCGAAAAACTAATTTTTCACCAACATGCAAGAACCCCTCAAAAATAGAATTTACGATTTTTTTTTTTGGGGAAATCTAAAATATTTTATAGGTGCTCATGTGCTAAAGAGATTCAGATTGTCCATTTTTTCAAAAAATAAGTTGTTTTTGAAAAAGGTGGATTTTTTTGAAATGTAGAAGCAGTATAGGTAACAGAGGCAAATATTGTGAATCTATTTCTGAAAAATCTGAGAAATGGGGTTTTTAGAGAATGTCATTCTAAGTAAATCCAGATTGTCCTTTTTTGAAGAACTAATTTTTCATCAACATGCAAGAACCCCTCAAAAATAGAATCTACGAAACAACTTATTTTTTTGGAAAATAAAAAATACGGGTTTAGTAGGTGCTCATGTGCTAAAGAGACCTATATTATCTGTTTTTGAAATTATTTGTTTTTGAAAAGATAGATTTTTTTGAAAAGTGGAAGTAGTAGAGGTAACAGAGGCAAATTTTTTGAATCTCTTTATAAAAAATATGAGAAATGGGTTTTCTAGAGAATGTCAGTCTGAGTAGATGCAGATCGTCCTTTTTTCAAAAAAACTAATTTTTCACCAACCTGCAAAAACCCCTCAAAAATAGAATCTACGAAACATTTATTTTTTGGGAAAATAAAAAATATGGGTTTTATAGGTGATCGTGTGCTACAAAGACCTAGATTGTCCATTTTTTGAAATAATTTTTCCCTGAGAAAGATAGATTTTTTTGAAAAGTAGAAGCAGTAGAGGTAACAGAGGTAAAATTTTTGAATCTTTTATGGAAAATCTGAAAAATGGGTTTTGTAGAGAATGTCATTTTGAGTAGACCTAGATTGTCCTCTTTTTGAAAATCTAATTTTTCACCGACATGCAAGAACCCCTAAAAAATAGAATCTACAAAATATTATTTTTTGGAAAATCGAAAATATGGGTTTTATAGGTGGCTGTGTGCTCAACAGACCGAGATTGTCTATTTTTTGAAAAATTAAGTTGTGAAAAAAGATTGATTTTTTTGAAAAGTAGTAGTAGAGGTAACAGAGGAAAACAATTTAAATCTTTTTATGAAAAATCTAATAAATTGGTTTTGTAGAGAATGTTATTATGATTAGACCGATATCGTCCTTGTTTCAAAAGGCTAATTTTTCACCAACATGCAAGAACACCTCAAAAATAGAATCCACCAAATATTTTTTTTTGGGAAAATCAAAATATGGGTTTTATAGGTGTGCTGAAGAGACCCAGATCGTCCGTTTTTTGAAAAAATAAGTTTTTGATTAAGATAAAATAGGAAATTTTATTGATTTTTTTTATGAAAAATGGGATAAATGGGTTTTGTAGACAATGTCATTCTGAGTAGACCCATACGGTCCTTTTTTCAAAAAACTAATACTTCGCAAACATGCAAGGACCCCTCAAAAATAGAATCTATGAAACAATTTTCTTGGGAAAGTAAAAATATAGGTTCTATAAGTACTCATGTGCTCAAGAGATCCAGATCATTCGTTTTTTGAAAAAATAAGTTGTTCTTGAAAACAATAGATTATTTTGAAAAGTAGAAGTTATGGAGGTAATAGACGCAAATTTTTTGAATCTTTTTACGCAAAATCTGAGAGATGGGTTTTGTAGAGAAAATCGTTTTGAATAGACCCAGATCGTCCTTTTGTGGAAAAACTTACTTTTCACCAACATGCAAAAACTCCTCAAAAATAGAATCTATAAAATAATTTTTTTTTGGAAAATAAAAAATATGGGTTTTATAGGTGCTCATGTGCTAAAGAGACCTAGATCTTCCGTTCTTTTAAAAAATAAGTTGTTTTTGAAAAAGATAGATATTTTTGAAAAGTAGAAGCAGTAGAGGTAACAAAGGCAATTTTTAAAAATCTTTTTATGAAAAAATCTGAGCAGTGGGCTTTGTAGAGAATGTCGTTCTGAGTAGACCCAAATTGTCCTTTTTTTCAAAAACTAAACTTTCACCAACATTAAAGAACCCTTTGAAAAATAGAATCTACGAAACTAGTTTTCGTGGGCTATTGATGAACTTTTGTGACTACAATTGTGGATTACATTTTATTTGTGCATTCTATATGTGTATTTTCTATCGCCTTTTGCGAACCTTCATTTTTCGTTGATTTATAGCTTCACTTAGGAAACTGCTCGTGTTTGAGTTTTTGTTGACCATCGATCAACTTTGGTGACTACGATTGTGGATTACACTATAGTTGTCCATTCCATATGTGTATTATCTATCACCATTTCTGAACCTTCATTTTTTGTTGAGTTAGAGCCATATTTAGGAAACCGCTCATAGCTATGTTTTCATGGGCCATCGATCAACTTTGTTGACTACGATTGTGGATTACATTGTAGTTGTTCATTCTATACACGTATTTTCTACCGCCTTTCACAAACCTTCATTTTTTGTTGAGTTATAGACACATTTAGGAAACAACTCATGTTTGAGTTTTTGTGGGCCATTAATCAACTTTGGTGACTATGATTCAGGATTCTACTATAGTTGTACATTATGTACGCATATTTTTAATTGCCTTTCATGAACCTTCATTTTTTGTTGAGTTATAGTTGCATTGAGGAAAATGCTCGTGTTTGAGTTTTTGTGGGCCATCGATCAACTTTGGTGACTACGATTGTGGATTACACTGTAGTTATGCATTTTATACACATATTTTCTATCACCTTTCGTAAAACTTCAATTTTTGTTTACTTATAGCCACATTTAGGAAACCGATCATGTTTGAGTTTCCGTGGGCCATCGATGAACTTTACTGATTACGATTGTGGTTTGCACTATAGTTGTGCATTATGAACCCTAATTTTGTATCACCTTTCCTGTACCTTCATCTTTTGTTAAGTTATAGCGACATTTAGGAAACGTTCGTGTTTGAGTTTTTGTGGGCTTCGATCAACTTTGGTGACTACGGTCGTGGATTACACTGCAGTTGTGCATTATGTATGCATATTTTCTATCGACAATCGTAGTGACTAAAGTTGATTGATAGACCATGAAAAATTCAAGCACGAGTGGTTTCCTAAGGGCAGCTATAACTCAACGAAAAATGAAGGTTTGCGAAAGGTGATAGAAAATATGTGTATGGAATGGATAACTATAGTGCAAACAGTACTATCGACAATCGTAGTCACCAAAGTTGATTGATGGCCAACAAAAACTCAAACATGAGTAACCCTAAATGCGGCTATAACTCAACAAATAATGAAGGTTCGTGAAAGGCAATAGAAAATACGCATATAGAATGCACAACTATAGTGTAATCCACCAAAGTTGGTTGATGGCCCATGAAAAATCAAACAAAAGCAGTTTCCTGAATGCGGTTATCAATCAACAAAAAATGAAGGTTCACAAAATGTGATAGAAAATAAGCATACAAAATGGAATACTATAGTGCGATCGACAATCGTAGTCACCAAAGTTGATCGATGGCCCACGGAAACTAAAACACGATTAGTTTCCAAAATGCCACTATAAGTCAACGAAAAATGAAGTTTTGCGAAAGGCAATAGAAAATATGCGTACATATTGAACAACTATAATACAATCAACAATCCTAGTCACCACATTTGATCGATTGCCCACGAAAACTCAAACGCGAGGGTTTCCTAAGTGCAACTATAACTAAACGAAAAATGAAGGTGAAAGGCGATAGAAATTACGCATATAGAATACACAACTATAGAGTAATCCACATCGCAAGCACCAAAGTTGATCGATGGCCTATGAAAACTCAAACATGAGCGGTTTCCTATGTGGTTATAACTCAAATGAAAATGAAGGTTCTTGAAAGGCAATGCAAAATACGTCTATAGAATGCACAACTACAGTGTAATCCACAATCGTAGTCACCAAATTTGATCTATGGCCCACGAAAACTAAAACACGAGTGTTTTCCTAAAAGCTACTATAACTCAACAAAAATGATCGATGGCCCATGAAAACTCAAACATGAGTAGTTTCCTAAATGCAGCTATAACTCACCAAAAAGAGAAGGTTCATGAAAAATGATAGAAAATCCATGTACAAAATGGACAACTACAATATAATCCACAATCGTAGTCTCCAAAATTGATCAATAGCCCACGAAAACTAAAACACAAGCGGTTTCCTAAATGCAGCTATAACACACGAAAACGTTAAGGCTCACGAAAGGCGATAGAGAATCCGTGTACAGAATGTACAACTACAGTTCAATCCAAAATCGTAGTCACCAAAGTTGATCAATGGAACACAAAACTTAAAGACAAGCATTTTCAGAAATGCGGTTATAACTCAACAAAAAATAAAGGTTCATCAAAGGCGATTAAAAATATCCATACATAATGCATAATTATAATACAATACACAATCGTAGTCACTAGATTTGATTGATGGCGCACAAAAACTCAAACATGAGTAGTTCCCAAAATGCGGCTATAACTCAACAGAAAATAAGGGTTCGCAAAAAGCAATAGAAAATACACGTATAGAATGCATAACCACAATGTAATTAACAAGCATAGTCACCAAAGTTGATCGATGGCGCATAAAACCACAAACACGAGCAGTTTCCTAAATGAAGCTATAACTCAAATAAAGATGAAGGTTCATGAAAGGCGATAGAAAATAAGTTTTCACAGTGCACAACTACAGTGCAATCCACAATCATAGTCACAAAAGTTTATAGATGGCCCACGAAAACTCAAACACGAGCGGTTTCCTAAATGTGGCTATAACTCAACAAATAATGAATGTTCATGAAAGGTGATGGAAAAAATGCGTACAAAATGGACAACTACAGTGTAGTCCACAATAGTATTCACCAAACTTGATTGATGGCCCACGAAAACTCAGACATGAGCGTTTTGCTAAATGCAATCCAGAATCCACAATCGTAGTCACCAAAGTGTATCGATGGCCCACAAAAACTTAAACAAACACGGTTTCCTAAATGTGGCAATAACTCAACAAAAAATGAAGGTTCGCGAAAGGTGATAGAAAATTTGCGTTCATAATGCACAACTACTATTCAATTCACAATCGTAATCACAGAAGGTAATCAATGGCCCAAGAAAACTCAAACACGAGCGGTTTCCTAAGTGCGGCTATAATTCAACGAAAAATGAAGGTTCACGAAAGGCATTAGAAAATACGTGTATAAAATTCAACGAAAACAGAAGGTTCACAATCCTATTCACCAAAGTTGATTGATGGACCAGAAAAATTCAAACAAGACCAGTTTTTTAAATGCGGCTATAACTCAACAAAAAATGAAGGTTCACAAAAGCTTATAGAAAATATGCGTATAGAATGCACAACTATAGTGTAATCACAAGCGTAGTCACTAAAGTTAATCAGTGGCCCACGAAAAACTCAAAGTCGAGTTGTTTCCTAAATGCGGTTATAATTCAATGAAAAATGAAGGTTCACGAAAGGCGATAGAAAATACAGGTATAGAATGGACAACTACAGTACAATGCACAATCCTAGTCACCAAAGTTGATCGATGGCCCACGAAAGCTAAAACACAATCAGTTTCCTAAGTGAACCTATAACTCAATGAAAAATGAAGGTTCGCGAAAGACAATAGAAAATACGCATATAGAGTGCACAACTACAGTGTAATGCACAATAGTAGTCACCAAAGTTGATCAATGGCTCACAAGACCCTAAACATGAGTGGTTTCCTAATTGCGGCTATAACTAAACAAAAAATGATGGTTCACGAAAGGTGATAGGAAATACAACTATAAAATGCAAAACTACAGTACAATCCACAATTATCGTCACTAAAGTTGATTGATGACCCACAAAAACTCAAACATGAGTGGTTTCGTAAATGCAGCTATAACTCAACAAAAAAGTAAGGTTTGCTAAATACAATAAAAAATATGTGTATAGAATACACAACTACAGTGTAATCCACAATCGTAGTCACCAAAGTTGATGGATGGCCCAGATTAACTCAAACATGAGCAGTTTCCTAAATGCGGCTATAATTCAACAAAAAATGAATGTTCACGAAAGGCGATAGAAAATACATGTGTAGAATGCACAACAATAGTATAATCCACAAGTGTAGTCACCAAATTTGATTGATGGCTCATGAAAACTCAAACTCGAGCGGTTTCCTAAATGCGGTTAGAACTTAAAAAAAAATGAAGGTCCGCGAAAGGCGATAGAAAATACACGTATAGAATGGACAACCATAGTGCAATTAACAATCGTAGTCACCAAAGTTCATCGATGGCCCACGAAAACTCAAACATTTGCGGTTTCCTAAGTGCGGCTATAAGTCAACGAAAAATTAAGGTTCGAGAAGGGTAACTACAAATATGCGTATAGAATACACAACTACAGTACAATCCACTATCGTACTCACCAAAGTTGATTGTTGGCCCATGAAAACTCAATTTGGGTCTCTTCAGCACACGAGCACCTATAAAACCTATATTTTCAATTTTCCCAAAAAAAATTGTTTTCTAGTCTCTATTTTTGAGGGGTTCTTGCAAGTTGGTGAACAATAAGTTTTTTGAAAAAAGGACGATCTTCGTCTACTCAGAATAACATTCTCTTCAAAACCCATTTCTCAGATTTTTCATAAAAAGATTCAAAAAAATTGCCTTTGTTACCTCTACTACTACTATTTTTAAAAGTCTATCTTTTGCAAGAACAACTAATTTATTAAAAAAATGGACGATTAGGGTCCCTTGAGCACACGAGCACCTATAAAATCAATATTTCAATTTCCCCAAGAAAATTGTTTTGTCAATTTTATTTTTGAGGGGTTTATGCATGGTTGTGAAAATACATGTAGAAAATGCACAGGTACAGTGTACTCCACAAGTGAAGTGCATAGGTTTCATAAATGCAGCTATAACTCAACAAAAAATGAAGGTTCAGGAAAGGCAATAGAAAATACACCGATAGAATGCACAACTATATTGTAATCCGCAAGTGTAGTCACCAAAGTTGATCTATGGCCCACGAAAACTCAAAATCGAGCGGTTTGCTAAATGGGGCTATCACTAAAAAACAAATAAAGGTTTGCAAAAGGCGATATAAAATACACATACAAAATGGTAAACTACAGTGCAATCCATAATCGTACTCACCAAAGTTAATCGATGGCCCACGAAAACTGAAACATGAACGGTTTCCTAAATGCGGCTATAACTCAAAAAAAAATGAAGGTTCGTGAAAGGCAATAGAAAATACATGTACAGAATGGACAACTACAATGCAATCCAGAATTGTAGTCACCAAAGTTGAATGATGGCCCACAAAAACTCAAACATGAAGGGTTTCCTAAATGCGGCTATAACTTGACAAAAAATGAAGGTTCATAAAAGGTGATACAAAATATGCTTATAGAATTGACAACTACAGTGCAATCCACAATCGTAGTCACGAAAGTAGATTGATTACCCACAAAAACTCAAACATGACTGGTTTCCTAAATGCGCCTATAACTAAATAAAGAATGAAGGTTTGTGAAAGGTGATAAGAAAACATGTGTATAATGCACAACTACAGTGTAATCCACAAGTGTAGTCACCAAAGTACGATCGATTGCCCATGAAAACTCAAACTCGTGTGGTTTCCTAAATGAGGCTATAACTCAACAAAAAATGAAGGTTGTTAAAGGTGATAGAAAATACGCATATAGAATGGACAACTACAGTGCAATCCACAATAGTAGTCACCAAAGTTGATCAATGGCCCACGAAAACTCAAATACGAGAGGTTTCCTAAGTACATCTATAACTCAAGGAAAAATAAAGGTTCACAAAACATGAAATAAAATACGTGTATAGAATGCACAACTATAGTGTAATCCACAATCATAGTCACCATATTTGATCGATGGCCTACAAAATGTCAAATACGAGCATTTTCTTAAATGCGGCTCTAACTCAACAAAAATTGAAGGTTCGTGAAATGCAATTAAAAATATTTGTATGTAATGCACAACTATAGTACAATCCACAATCGTAGTCACCAAAGTTGATTGATGGCCCATAAAAACTCAAACATGAGTGGTTTCCTAAATGTGGCTATAACTCAACAAAAAATGAAGTTTCGCGAAAGGCGATAGACTGCACAACTATAGTGTAATTGATAAGCAGTCACAATAATTGATCGATCGCCACGAAAACTAAAACTTGAGTAGTTTCCTAACTGCAGATATAATTGAACAAAAAATGAAGGTTGGTGAAAGAAAATATGCGTATAGAATGCACAACTACAGTGTGATCCACAATGCATATTGCCAAAGTTAATCAATGGTACACGAAAACACAAAAACGAGTGGTTTCCTAAATGCGGCTATAATTCAACAAAAAATGAAGGTTCATTAAAGGCGATACAAATAACACGTACGGAATGCACAACTACAGTGTAACAGTACAATCCATAACCGTAGTCACCAAAGTTGATCGATGGGCCACAAAAACTAAAACATGAGTGGTTCCCTAATTATCCCTATAGCTCAACAAAAAATGAATGTTCCGGAAAGGCAATAGAAAATACGAGTATAGAATGCACAACTACAGTCTAATCCACAAACATACTCACCTAATTTGATCGATGGCCAACGAAAACTCAAACACGAGTGGTTTCATAAATGCGGCTATAACTCAACTAAAAATGAAGTTTCACGAAAGGCGATAGAAAATAAGCATACAGACTGGACAACTACAGTGCAATCAGCAATCGTAGTAACCAAAGTTAATCGATGGCTCATGAAAACTCAAATATGAGTGGTTTCCTAAATGTGGCTATAACTCACCAAAACTTGAAGGTTCGTAAGAGACAATAAAAACTACACATACATAATGCACAACTACAATGTAACAATACAATCCACAATCGTACTCGCCAAAGTTGATCGAAGGCCCACAAAAACTCAAACATGAGTGGTTTCCTAAATACGGCTATATAACTCAACAAAAATGAAGGTTGAAAAAAGGAAGTAGAAAATACGCGTATAGAATGCACAACTACAATATAATCGACAAGCATAATCACCAAAGTTGATCAATCGCCCACGAAAAATCAAACACGAGCGGTTTCCTAAATGCGGCTACAACTCAATGAAAAATGAAGGTTCGTGAAAGTCAATAGAAAATACATGTATAGAATTCAAAACTATAGTGTAATCCCCAACTGTAGTTACCAAAATTCATTGATCCATGGCCCACACAAACTTAAAAATGTGCGATTTCCTAAAAATAGTGATAACTCAACAACAAATGAACTTTCGTAAAAGGCGATAGAAAATTAACATTCATAACACACAACTACAGTGCAATCCACAATTGTATTCACTAAAGTTTAACGATGGCCCATGAAAACTCAATCACGAGCGATTTCCTAAGTGTGGCTATAACTAAACAAAAAATGAAGGTTCACGAAAGGCGATAGAAAATATGCATACAAAATGGAAAACTACTGTGCAAACGACAATCATAGTCACCAAAGTTTATCGATGGCCCACAAAAACTCAAACACAAGCATTTTCCTAAATGCAGCTATAACTCAACAAAAGCTGAAGGTTAGGGAAAGGGGATTAAAAATATGCATACAAAGTGAAAAAGTGTAGTAGAATACACAATCACAATCACCAAAGTTGATTGATGGCCGAAAAAAACACAAACATGAGCAGTTTCCTCAACGCTGGTATAATACATCAGAAAATAAAGGTTCATGAAAGGCAATAGAAAATACGTGTATAAAATGCACACTATAGTGTAATCCACAAGTGTAGTCAGCAAAGTTGATCGATGGCCCACAAAAATTCAAATACGAGCAGTTTCCTAAATGCGGCTATAACTCACCAAAAAATGAAGGTTCAAGGAAGTCGATAGAAAAGACACATACAAAATTGACAACTATAGCGTAATTAAAAATCGTAGTCACAAAAGTTGATCGATGGCCCACGAAAGATCAAACACGAGCGGTTTCGTAAATACAGCTATAAGTCGACGAAAAATGAAGGTTTTGGAAATGCGATAGAAAATACGTGTACAAAATGGACAACTACTTTGCAATCCACAATCGTAGTCACCAAAATCGATCGATGGCCCACGAAAAGTCAAACACAAGGGGTTTCCTAAGTGTGGTTATAACTCAACAAAAAATGAAGGTTCGTGAAAGGCAATGCAAAATACGCATATAGAATAAACAACTATAGTGTAATCGACAATCGTAGTCACCAAAGTTGATCGGTGGCCCACGAAAACTCAAACATGAGCATTTTCCTAAAGCCAGTATAAGTCATCAAAAAATGAAGGTTCGTGAAAGCCGATTAGAAATATGCATACAAAATGCACAACTATAGTACAATGCATAATTTTAGTCACCAAAGTTGATTGATGGCCTACAAAAACTCAAACATGAGCGGTTTCTGAAATGTGGCTATAACTCAACAAAAAATGAATGTTCACGAAAGGCGATAGAAAATATGTGTATAGAGTGCACAACTACTGTGTAATCCACAAGCTTAATCACCAAAGTTAATCGATGGCCCACGAAAACTCAAACTCAATCGGTTTCCTAAATGTGGCAATAACTAAAAAAAAAATGAAGTTTGGTGACTACGATTTTGGTTTACACTGTAGTTGTGCATTCTATACGCGTACTTTTAATCACTTTTCACAAACTTCATTGTTTGTTGTGTTATAGTTGTACTCAGGAAACAACTTGTATTTGAGTTTGCATGGGCCATCGATCAAGTTTGTTCACTACGATTGTGGATTGCAGTCTAATTGTCCAATATGTATGTGTATTTTCTATCGTGTTTCACAAACCTTCATTTTTCGTTGAGTTATAGCCGCATTTAGGAAACAACTCGTGTTTGAGTTTTCGTGGGCCATCAATAAACTTTGGTGACTACGATATTGGATTGAACTGTAGTTGTCCATTATGTACGTGTAGTTTCTATCGCCTTTCGTGAGCCTTCATTTTTTGTTGAATTATATGCCCATTTGGGAAACCGCTCGTTTTTGAGTTTTTGTAGGCCATCGATCAACTTTGGTGACTACGTTTGTGGATTACACTATAGTTATCCAATCTGTACACGTATTTTCTATCACCTTTCACTAAACTTCTTTTTTTCGTTGATTTATATCCGCACTTAGGAAACAGCTCGTGTTTTAGTTTTCATGCACCATCGATCAACTTTGGTGACTATGATTGTGGATTGCACTATAGTTGTCCATTCTATACATGTGTTTTCTATCGCCTTTCGCGACCTTCATTTTTTGTTGAGTTATGGCCGCATTTATTAAACCGCTCGAGTTTGAGTTTTCATGGGACATCGATCAACTTTGGTGACGATGATGGTGGATTGTACCTGTAGTTGTACATTTTGTACATGAATTTTTAATTACTTTTCATAAACCTTCATTTTTGTTGACTTAGCCATGTTCAGGAAACCACTCGTATTTGAGTTTTTGTGGGCCATCGATCAACTTTTGTGAGTACGATTGTGGATTTCACTTTAATTGTGCATTCTATATGCGTATTTTCTATCATGTTTCAAAAACCTTCAATTTTCATTGAGTTATAGCCGTAGTTAGGTAACCACTTATGTTTGAGTTTTTGTGGCCCACCGATCATCTTTGGTGACTACGATTGTTGATTGCACTATAGTTGTCAATTTTGTATGTGTATTTTCTATTGCCTTTTACGAACCTTCTTTCTTTGTTAAGTTATAGCCACATTTAGGAAACTTCTCATGTTTGTGTTTTTTAGGGCCATCAGTCCACTTGGGTGACTACAATTGTAGATTAAACTGTAGTTGTGCATTCGATATGCTTACTTTCTATCAGTTTTTTCGAACATTCATTTTTCATTGAGATATAGCTATGCTTAGGAGATCGTTCGTGATTTAGTTGTCGTGGGCCATCGATCAACTTTGGTGACTATGCATGTGGATTACACAGTAGTTGTGCATTCTATAAGCTTATTCTCTATCACCTTTCGCTAACCTTCATTTTATGTTGAGTTATAACTGTATTTAGGAAACCGCTCGTGTATGAGTTTTTTGTGGGCCATCAGTCATTTTTGGTGACTGCGATTATGGATTACAATGTAGTTGTCCATTCTATACCCGTATTTTCTATCACCTTTTTTGAACCTTCATTTTTTGTTTAGTTATAGCCGTATTTAGGAAACCACTGATATTTGAGTTTTGATGGGCCATCAATGAACTTTGGTGACTACGAGTGTGCATTACACTGTAGTTGTGCATTGTATAGACGTATTTTTAATTGTCTTTCATGAACCTTCATTTTTCATTCAGTTATAGCCGCATTTAGGATACCACTCGTGTTTGAGTTTTCGTGGGCTATCGATGAATGTTGGTGAATAGGATTGTGGATTACATGTAGTTGTTCATTTTGTACTCATATTTTCTATCACCTTTTGCGAACCTTCCTCTTTTTTGAGTTATGAACGCATTTAGAAAACTGCTTGAGTTTGAGTTTTTGTGGGCCATCAGTCAACTTTGGTGACTATGATTGTGGATTTTACTATAGTTGTGCATTCTATACGCATATTTTTAATCGCGTTTCATCAACCTTCAATTTTTGTTGAGTTATAGCCATATTTAGAAAAACGCTTGTGTTTGAGTTTCGTGGGGCATCGATCAACTTTGGTGACTACAATTGTGGATTACACTATAGTTGTTTATTCTATACATGTATTTTCTATCGCCTTTCGTAAAATTTTATTTTTTGTTGAGTTATAGTCACAATTAGGAAACCACTGATGTCTGAGTTTTTGTGGCCATTCAATCAATTTTGGTGAATAGGAAATTGGATTGTACTATTGTTGTGCATTATGTATATGCATATTTTGAATCACCTTTCATGAACCTTCTTTTTTTGTTGAGTTATAGCCTCATTTAGGAAACCGCTTGTTAGTTTTTGTGGGCCATCAAAAAAATTTGGTGACTACGATTGTGGATTATATATTATTTGTGCATTTTATACATATATTTTCTATCACCTTTCATGAACCTTCATTTTTATTTAAGTTATAGCCACATTTAGGAAACCGCTAGAGTTTGAGTTTTCGTGGGCCATCAATCAACTTTGGTGACTACACTTTTGGATTACACAGTACTTGTGCGTTCTATACACTTATTTTCTATCGCCTTCTGTGAACCTTCATTTTTTGTTGAGTTATAACCGCATTTAGGAAACCAATTGTGTTTAAGTTTACATGGGCCATCAATCATTTCTGGTGACTGTGATTGTGGATTGCAATGTACTTGTCCATTCTGTACGCATATTTTCTATCATATTTTCCACAATTGTAGTCACCAAAGTTGATCGATGGCCCACAAAAACTCAAACACGATTGGTTTCCTTTAGTGTGACTATAAATTAATGAAAAATGAAGGTTCGCAAAAGTCGATAGAAAATACGCATATAGAATGCACAACTATAGTGTAATCCACAATTGTAGTCACCAAAATTGATCGATGGCCCATGAAAACTCAAACCCAAACGTTTTCCTAAATGTCGCTATAACTGAACAAAAAGTGAAGGTTCGTGAAAGGCAATTAAAAATATGCGTACAAAATGCGCAACTACTGTACAATCCACAATCGTAGTCACCAAAATTTATTGATGGCCCAAAAAAAATCAAACATGAGTGGTTTCCTAAATGTTGCTATAAGTCAAAAAAAAATGAAGGTTCACGAAAGGCACTAGAATATATGCGTATAGAATGCAAAAATACGATGTAATCCACAATGGTAGTCATCAAAGTTGATTGATGCCCCATAAAAACTAAACATAAATAGTTTCTTAATGGCAGCTATAAAACAACAAAAAATGAAACTTCAAGAAAGGCAATAGAAAATACGCATATAGAATGCACAACTATACACACTCAATAAGAATAGTCACCAAAGTTGATCGATGGCCCACGAAACCTCAAACACAAGAGGTTTCCTACATATAGCTACAACTCAACAAAAAAGGAATGTATGCGAAAGGCAATAGAGAATATGCATATAAAATGGAAAACTATAGTGCAATCCATAAACATAGTCACGAAAGTTAATCGATGGCCCATGAAAACTCAAACACAAATGATCTCCTAAACACGGCTATAACTCAATGGAAAATGAAGGTTCATGAAAGTTGATGGAAAATACACATATAGAATACATGAGTACAGTGTAATCAACAAGCGTACTCACCAAAATTGATCGATAGCCCACGAAAACTCAAACATGAGCGGTTAAGGCGATAGAAAAAACGTGTACAGAATGAAAAACTACAATGGAATCTATAATTGTAGTCACCAAAGTTGATCGATGGCCCATGAAAATTCAAACTTTAACAGTTTCCAAAATGCGGCTATAACTCAACATAAAATGAAGGTTTGTGAAAGCCAATAGAAAGGATGAATACATAATGGACAACTAAAGTGCAATCCACAATCGTAGTCAATAACGTTGATTGATAGCCCACAAAAACTCAAATGCAATCGGTTTGCTAAATGTGACGATAACTCAACAAAAATTGAAGTTTCGAAAAAGGGGAGAAAAAATACGCATATATATAGTGTAATCCACAATCGTAGTTACCAAAGTAGATCGATGGCCCATGAAAACTCAAAATCGAGCGGTTTCGTAAATGCAGCTGTAACTCAACAAAAATGAAGGTTCATAAAAGGTGATAGGAAATATGCATACAGAATGGACAACTATAGTGCAATCCACAATCGTAGTCACCGAAGTTCATTGATGGCCCATGAAAACTCAAACACGAGTGATTTCCTTTAGTGGGGCTATAAATAAATCAAAAATGAAGGTTCACGAAATGCGATAGAAAATACATGTATAGAATGCACAACTACAATGTAGTGCAAAAGCGTAGTCACCAAAGTTGATCGATGGCCCACTAAAACTCAAACTTGAGCAGTTTTTTAAATGCGAATATAACTCAACGAATGATGAAGGTTCGCAGAAGGCAATAGACAGTGCATGCAAAAAATATATAAGTACAGTGCAATCCAGAATCGTAGTCACCAAAGTTGATCGATGACCCACGAAAACTCAAACTTCAGCAGTTTCCTAAATGCGGCTATAACTCAACGAAAAATGAATGTTCGTGAAAGGTGATAGAAAATATGCATGTAGAATGAACAACTATAGTGTAATCCACAAGCGTAGTCACAAAATTTGATCGATGGCCCACGAAAACTCAAACATGAGCATTTTCCTAAGTGCGGCTATAACTTAACAAAAAATTAAGGTTCGCAGAAAGTGATAGAAAATACGCATATAGAAGGCACAACTATAGTGTAATCCACAATCGTAGTTACCAAAGTTGATCGATGGCCCAAGAAAACTCAAACATGAGTGGTTTCGTAAATCCAGCTATAACTCAACGAAAAATGAAGGTTCAAGAGAGGCGATTAAAGATACGCGTATAGAATGCACAACTACAGTGTAATACACAATTGTAGTCACCAAAATTGATCGATGGCCTACGAAAACTCAAACACGAGGGTTTTCCTAAATGCAAAACTATAGTGTAATCCACAATCGTAGTCATAAAAGTTGATTGATGACCCACAAAAACTTAAACAAAAGCGGTTTGCTAAATGTAGCTATAACTCAACGAAAAATGAAGTTTCGCAAAAGGGATAGAAAATACAGTATAAAATTCACAACGATGATTGTAGATTACATTATTGTTGTGCACTCTATATGCATATTTTCTATCGCCTTTTGCCGACCTTCATTTTTCGTTGAGTTACAGCTGCACTTAGGAAACCGTTCGTATTTAAATTTTTGTGGGCCATCGATCAACTTTGGTGACTACGCTTGTGGATTACACTGTAGTTATGTATTCTATATTTATATTTTGTATCACCTATCGTGAACCTTCATTTTTTGTTGAGTTATAGTAGCATTTTTGAAACCACTCATGTTTGAGTTTTTGTGAGTCATTTATCAACTTTGGTGACTACACTTGTGGATTACACTATAGTTGTCCATTCTGTACGTTTATTTTCTATTGCCTTCCGTGACCCTTCATTTTTTGTTGAGTTATAGCAGCATTTACAAAACCGCTCATGTTTGAGTTTTTGTGGGCCATCGATCAACTTTGGTGACTACGATTGTGGATTACACCATAGCTATGCATTCTATACATGTATTTTCTATTTCCTTTCATGAACATCGATTTTTTGTTAAGTTATAGCCACATTTAGGAAACTGCTCATGTTTGAGTTTTTGTTAGTCATCAATCAACTTTGGTGACTACGATTGTGGATTGTATTGTAGTTATCCGTTTTGTATGTGTATTTTCTATTGCTTTTTGTGAACCTTCATTTTATCTTGAGTTATAGCCGCAATTAGGAAACCGTTCGTGTTTGAGTTTTGATGAGCTAGTGATCAACTTTGGTGATTACGATTGTGGATTGCACTGTAGTTGTCAATTTTGTATGCATATTTTTTATCACCTTTCGCGAACCTTCATTTTTTATTGAGTTATAGAAACATTTAGTTAACCGCTCAAGTTTGAGTTTTCATGGGCCAATGATCAACTTTGGTGACTACAATTGTGGATTACATTGTAGCTGTGCATTCTATAACTATCACCTTTCGTGAACCTTTATTTTTTGTTGAGTTATAGCCGCTTCTAGGAAACCGCCCGAGTTTGAGTTTTTCAGGGCTGTCGATCAACTTTCATGACCACAATTGTGGATTGTATTGTAGTTTTCTATTTTGTATACGTATTTTCTATCGTGTCTCGCGAACCTTCATTTTTTGTTGAGTTATATCCTGCATTTAGGAAACCGGTCGTGTTTAAGTTTTTATAGGCCATCAATCAACTTTGGTGACTATAATTGTGGATTGCACTGTAGTTGTCCATTTTATGTGTATTTTCCATTGGCTTTCGCGAACCTTCATTTTTTGTTGAGTTATAGCCACATTTAGTAAACTACTCGAGTTTGAGTTTTCGAGGGCCATTGATCAACTTTGGTGACTACGCTTGTGAGTTACACTGTAGTTGTGCAATCTATATGTGTATTTTCTATTGGTTTTCGCGAACCTTCATTTTTTGTTGAGGTATAGCAGCATTTAAGAAATCGCTCGTGTTGAGTTTTCGTAACCATCAATCAACTTTGCTGACTACGAATGTGGATTGCACTATAGTTGTCCATTTTGTACGCGTATTTTCTATCGCCTTTTGTGAACCTTCATTTTTTGTTGAGTTATAGTTGAAATTAGGGAAAACGCTCATGTTTTAGTTTTTGTGGGCCATCGATCAACTTTGGTTTTTACGTTGTGGATTGCACTATAGTTGCCCATTTTTTATGTGTAATTTTTTTATCGCCTTTTGTGAACCTTCTTTTTTTGTTGAGTTATAGCCGCATTTAAGAAATTGTTCATGTTTGATTTTTTGTGGGTCATTGATAAACTTTGGTGACTACGATTGCGGATTACATTGTAGGTGTGCATTCTATACACGTATTTTCACCAACATGCAAGGAACCCTCAAAAATAGAATTGATGAAACAATTTTGTTTGATAAAATCGAAATATGGGTTTTATAGGTGCTCGTGTGCTCAAAAGACCCAGATCGTCTGTTTTTTGAAAAAATAATTGTTCTTGGAAAATAGAATTTTTTAAAAAGTAGAAGTAGTAGAGGTAAAAGATGCAATTATTTTGAAACTTTTTGTGAAAAATCTTAGAAATTAGTTTTATAGAGAATGTTGTTCTAAGTAGACCCAGATCATCGTTTTGTCAAAAACCTAATTTTTCACAAACATGCAAGACCCCTCAAAAATAGAATCTATGAAACATTTTTTTTGGGAAAATTGAAATACATGTTTTATAGGTTCTCGTGTACTCAAGAAACTCTGATCGTCCGTTTTCTGAAAAAATATGTTGTTCTTGAAAAAGATAGATATTTTTAAAAGTAGAAGCAGTAGAGGTAACAAAGGCAATTTTTTTGAATTTTTTTATGAAAAATCTTAGAAATGGGTTTTGTAGAGAATGTCCTTCTGAAAAGACCCAAATCATCTTTTTTTTGAAAAACTATTTTTTCACTAACATGCAAGAACCCCTCAAAAATAGAATCTAGGAAAAAATATTTTAGGGAAAATTGAAAATATGGGTTTATAGTTGCCCATGTGCTAAAAAGACCTAGATCTTCCGTTTTTTGAAAAAAAAATTTGTTCTTCAAAAAGATAGATTTTTTTGAAAAGTAGAAATAGTAGAGGTAATAGAGAAAAAGTTTTTGAATCTTTTTATGAAAAATCTAAGAAATGGGTTTTGTAGAGAATGTCATTCTGAGTAGACTCAAATTGTCATTTTTTTGAGGAAATTTATTTTTGAAAAAGATAGTTTTGTTTGAAAAGTAGAAGCAATAGAGGTAACAGAGGTAAATTTTTTGAATCTTTTTATGAAAAATCTAAGAAATCGGTTTAGTAGAGAATGTCATTCTGAGTAGATCCAGATCGTCCCTTTTTCGAAAAACTAATTTTTAACCAACATACAAGAACCCCTAAAAAATAGAATCTACGAAACAATTTTTTTGGGAAAATCAAAAGTATGCATTTTATAGTTGCTTGTGTGCTGAAGAGATTTAGATTGTCTATTTTATGAAAAAATAAGTAGTTCTTGTGAAAGATAGATTTTTTTCAAAAGTAGAAGTAGTAGAGGTAAACAGAGGCAACTTTTTTGAATCTTTTTATGAAAAATCTGATAAATGGGTTTTGTAGAGAATGTTGTTCTGAGTAAATCCAAATCGTCCTTTTTTCGATAAATGAATTTTTAACCAACATGCAAGAACCCCTTAAAAGTAGAATCCATGAAAATATTTTTTTGCAAAAATTGAAATATGGGTTTTATGGTTGCTCGTGTGTTCAAGAGACCCTAATCGTCTATATTTTGACAAAATATGTTGTTCTTGAAAAAGATAGATTTTTTTGAAAGGTAGAAGTAGTAGAGGTAACAAAGGCAAAATTTTTGAATCTTTTTATGAAAATTTTGAGAAATGGGTTTTATAGAGAATGTCTTGCTAAGTAGACCTAGATCATCTTTTTTATGAAAAACTAATTATTCACCAACATGCAGGAACCCCTAAAAATAAAATCCAAGAAATAATTTTTTTTGGGAAAATCGAAATATGGGTTTTATAGGTGCTCGTATGCTAGACCCAGATCATCCGTTTTTTGAAAAAATAAGTTGTTTTTGAAAATGATAGATTTTTTTGAGAAGTAGAAGCAGTAGAGGTAATAGAAGCAATTTTTTTGAATCTTTTTATGAAAAATATGAGAAATGGGTTTTGTAGAGAATGTGATTATGAGTAGACCTAGATCATCTTTTTTTGGAAAAACTAATTTTCACCAACGTACAAGATCCCCAAAAAAATAGAATCTACAAAACAATTTTTTGGGGAAAATAAAAAATAATGATTTTATAAGTGCCTGTGTGCTAAAGAGACCAGATCGTCTATTTTTTGAAAAAGTAAGTTGTTTTTGAAAAAGATAGATTTTTTTGAGAAGTAGAAGCAGTAGAGGTAACAGAGGCAAATTTTTTGAATCTTTTTATGAAATATCTAAGAAATGGGTTTTGTAGAAAATGTCGTTCTAAGTAGACTTAGTTCATGCTTTTTTCTAAAAAACTAAATTTTCAGCAACATGCAAGAACCCCTCAAAGTTAGAATCTACGAAACAATATTTTTTGGAAAATAAAAAATATAAGTTTTATAGGCTCGTGTGCTAAAGAGACCTAAATTGTCTGTTTTTTGAAGAAATAAGTTGTTTTTAAAAAATATAGATTTTTCTAAAAAGTAGAAGCAGTAGAGGTAACAAATGCAATTGTTTTGAACCTTTTTATGAAAAATATGCACTGATACATTTTGGTATTTTTTTCGACGACGGGTCGTCGGAATTCCGACGACCCATCGTCGAAAAAAATACCAAAATGTATCAGTGATGAGAAATATGTTTGGTAGAGAATGTCGTTTTGAGTAGATGCAGATCGTCCTTTTTTCAAAAAAATTAAAAATGAAGGTTCGCGAAAGGTGATATAAAATACGTGTATAGAATGAACAACTAAATTGTAATCCACAATCATAGTCACCAAAGTTGATTGATGGCCCACAAAATCTCAAACACGAGTGGTTTCCCAAATGCGGCTATAACCCAACAAAAAATGAAAGTTCATGAAAGGCGATAGAAGATACGCGTATAGAATGCACAAATACAGTGTAATCCACAAGCATAGTCACCAAAGTTGATCGATGGCCCATGAAAACTCAAAATTGAGAGGTTTCCTAAATGTGGCTATAACTCAACGAAAAAAGAAGGTTCACGAAAGACAATAGAAAATATTCATATAGAATGCACAACTACATTGAAATCCACAATCGTAATCACCAAAGTTGATTGATGGCCCATGAAAACTTAAACACAAGTAGTTTCCTAAATGTGTCACTCAATGAAAAATGAAGGTTCGTGAAAGGCGATAGGAAATATGCATATAGAATGTGCATCTATAGTGTAATCCATAATGTATTTGTCCACTTTGTACACGTATTTTCTATCGACTTTCGTGAACCTTCATTTTTTGTTGAGTTATAGCCGCATTTTGAAAACCGCTCAGGTTTGAGTTTTTGTGGGCCATTGATCAACTTTGGTGACTATGCTTGTGGATTACACTGTAGTTGTGCATTCTATACACATATTTTCTATTGCTTTTCGCGAACCTTCATTTTTTGTTGAGTTATAGCCACATTTAGGAAACCGCTCATGCTTCAATGTTTGTGCGCCATTGATCATTTTCGGTGACTATGATTGTGGCCCCTCAAAAATATAATCTACAAAACAATTTTTTTTTTTTGGGAAAATCAAAATTATGGGTTTTATAGTGTTTGTGTGCTAAAGAGACCAAGATCGTCTATATTTTGATATTATTTGTTATGAAAAATATAGATTTTTTTGAAAAGTGGAATCAATAGGGGTAACAAAGGCAATTTTTTTGCAGTTTTTAATGAAAAATCTGAGAAATGGGTTTTGTAGAGAAATGTCATTCTGAGTAGACCCAGATCATCCTATTTTTGAAAAACTAATTTTTCACCAACATGTAAGAACCCCTCAAAAATAGAATCTACAAAACAATTTTTTTTGGGAAAATCGAAAATATGGGTTTTATAGGTGCCCGTGTGCTAAAGAGACCTAGATGGTCCATTTTTTCAAATTATTTGTTTTTGAAAAAGATAGATTTTTTTGAAAAGTACAAGCATTAGATATAATAGACTGAATTTTTTTGAATCTTATTATGAAAAATGGGTTTTGTAGAGAATGTCATTTTGAGTAGGACTTGATTGTCCTTTTTTTGAAAAACTAATTTTTGACCAACATGCAAGAACCCCTAAAAATTAGAATCTACGAAACATTTCTTTTGGGAAAATTGAAAATATGTGTTTTATAGGTGCTCGTGTGCTCAACAGGCCGAGATCATCAATTTTTTGAAAAATGTAGATTTTTCTGAAAAGTAGTAGTAGAGGTAACAAAGGCAAACTTTTTGAATCTTTTTTTGAAAAATCTGAGAAATGGGTTTTGTAGAGAATGTTATTCTGATTAAACGCAGATCGTCCTCTTTTCGAAAAACAATTTTTTCACCAACATGTAAGAATCCCTTAAAAATAGAATCTAGGAAACAATTTTTGTTGGGAAAATAAAAAATATGGGTTTTATAGGTGCTCATGTGCTCAAGAGACCCAAATCGTCCTTTTTTTGAAAAAATAAGTTGTTTTTTAAAAAGATAGATTTTTTTGAAAGGTAGAACTAGTAGAAGTAACAAAGGCAAATTTTTTGAATATTTTTATGAAAAATCTGAGAAATGGGTTTTTTTATAGAATGTCGTTCTGAGAAGACCTAGATTGTCCTTTTTTCAAAAAACTAATTTTTCACCAACATGTAAGAACCCCTCAAAAATAAAATCTAGGAAACAATTTTTTTTGGGAAAATCAAAAATAGGGGTTTTATAGGTGCCCATGTGCTAAAAAGACCCAGATCATCTGTTTTCTGAAAAAATATTTTTTTTCTTCAAAAAGATAGATTATTTTGAAAAGTAGAAGTTGTAGAGATAACAGAGACAAATTTTTTGAATCTTATTATGAAAAATTTGACAAATGGGTTTTGTAGAGAATGCTGTTCTGAGTAGACCCAAATCTCTTTTTTTTGAAAAACTATTTTTTCTAAATTAACATGCAGAAACCAGCACCCATCACTGCTTTTTGAAAAATAAGTTGTTCTTGAAAAGATAGAGTTTTTTGAAAAGAAGCTTTTGCAGTACCAAAGGCAAAAATTTTGAATCTTTTTATGAAAAATTTGAGAGATGGGTTTGGTAGAGAATGTCATTCTGAGTAGACCCAGATTGTCCTTTTTTGAAAAAATTAATTTTTCAAGAAAATGCAATAACCCCTCAAAAATAGAATCTATGAAACAATTTGTTTTGGAAAAATTCAAATATGGTTTTTATAGGTGCTTGTCTACTAAAGAGATCCAGATGAGTTTTTTGAAAAAAAAAGTTTTTCTTGAAAAATATAATTTTTTTTTTAAAGTTGAAGCAGTAAGGGTAATAGAGGTAAAGTTTTTGAATCTTTTTATGAAAAATCTAAGAAATGGGTTTTATAGAGAATGCCACTCTGAGTAGACCTAGATCGTCCTCTTTTTGAAAAACTAATTTTTCACCAACATGCAAGAACCCCTCAAGAATCAAATCTAGGAAATAATTTTATTTGGGAAAATAAAAAATATGGGTTTCATGGGTGCTCGAGAGCTAAAGAGACCCAGATCATCTGTTTTTTTTTTAAATAAGTTGTTCTTGTAAAAGAAAGATTAACAAAGGCAAATTTTTTGAATCTTTTTGATGAAAAATTTGAGAAATGGGTTTTCTAGAGAATATCGTTTTGAATAGACCTAGATCGTCCTTTTTATGAAAAACTTATTTTTCACCAACATGCAAGAACTCCTCAAGAATAGAATCTACGAAACAATTTTTTTTGGGAAAATAAAATATATGGGTTTTGTAGGTACTCGTGTGCTAAAGAGACCGAGATCTTCCATTCTTTGAAAAAATAAGATGTTCTTGAAAAAGTTAGATATTTTTTAAAAGTAAAAGCAGTAGAGGTAACTGAGGAAATTTTTTTGAATCTATTTATGAAAAATCTGAGTAGACGCAGATTGTCGTTTTTTCAAAAAATTATTTTTTCAACAAAATGCAATAACCCCTCAAAAATAGAATCTATGAAACAATTTGTTTTGGAAAAATTCAAATAAGATTTTATAGGTGCTTGTCTGCTAAAGAGATCTAGGTCAGTTTTTTGAAAAAAGAGTTT